>CDEZ01022753.1:7412-23285 GCA_000826365.1 Acanthamoeba royreba | reverse complement strand
GAGTACCTGGGCATCACGACCATCAACGAGCACCAGTGCTACGGATGGGCCAAGACCGTCCCTCCGGTGGCCAAGTTCGGGTGGTGGGTGAGCGTGGAGACAGGCACGCCCTGCCAGCTCTCGTGGCTCTACCAGCCATCAAGCAACATGGTGATGAGCTACTACACCAACGACCCTGCCCGCGTGCCCAAGGACATCTTCACCATCCCTTCCTACTGCCCTTACCACGAGACCGACCCCAACTGCAGCATCTCTGGGTTCTGAGCCCCCCTGTGTAGTTCGTCTCCGGTTTGCGCCGAAGATTTCTTTGAGATTTTGGATCCAAATCTTTTCCTAATTTTTTTTGGATTTTGTAGCACAAAAAAATGATCTTGCGTCGAGGCCGGACGGCCTTTCTTGTAGTAGCCTACTTGCCCTCATCCTCTTCCAATAGTGCAGGCCTGGTAAGGATTTCTTAATGATTTAATATTTTTATATGGTCTGATTTAATTTGATGTTAAAATTAATATAATTAATTTAATATATATTATAACCTTGCATTTTAATCCTTATGTTAGGTGCGGGTTCTCTCTCACACGACGAGATCGAGGCTGCCTCTCTACCTCTCGACCTCACGAGCTATCGGCGCATCAAGATGGGGATGCGCTACGCGATGGGCGCACACGGCATCAACTTCATCATTGCCCTCTACCAAGCTGAGGAAGAGCTCCGTGCCAGATTTGTGCAAGAAGGGCGCAGTCGAAGAGGCGTTTCGTCTGTATCAACGACATCCAACGGTCTATGGTGCGTCGTCGCTGATAACGCAGTTCGGCAAGCTGCGGAGGGTGGATCAGGCAGAGAAGGTGTATGACATCTTGGTCTCAAGCGGCACGCCTCCGGACAAAGTGGTGCTTAACTCGATGATGAATGTGTTCCGGCAATGCTCGCAAGCGCGCCGCTCACTGTCCCTCCTCGCCGACTATGATCGGTTTGCCATTGCGCCTGACGAGTTAGGATTCCACCTTCTGGCGGCGGCAGCTGGCGAGGCAGGCGACTCTCGTACAGCAAAACGATTGATGAAGATGCTCGATGAAGAAGGCCTCGCCTACTCACCAAGCATCGCCGATTGCGGGCAACTCGTCAAGGCCTTTATCTCCAGTGCCTCCTCCTCCTCCGAGCCGAGCGCTTTACGATTCGCCGATGCGTGCTCAGTCTTGCGCATGATGGACAAGTTCGGCATTCGACCAGATCAACAGCTCTTCTCGATCCTTCTCTCCGCATGCCCTGATCTCAATCAAGGCAAGATGCTGCATGATCGAATGAAGCAAGCCCAGTTGCGAATCAACCACTTCGTCGCGTCGGCCCTGATCGGCATGTACGCCAGATTCGGAGAGCTGAGCCTGGTCACGGACATATATCAGGATTTCCTCAAGGAAGGATCTCGGCCAAACCTAGTCATGATCAATTCCTTGATTGCTGCATACAGAAAGCTGGGCAAGCCTAGCAAAGCAACTGCGCTGTGTCACGACATAGAACGCTTCAACATTCGTCTCGATGAAAAAGGATTCCACATGCTCGCGGCAGCATGTGGTGAAGCTGGCGATGCTGACGCAGCGACAAATTTGTTAGCGAAGATGAGGGCAGAACAGCACAAGCCCGATGGCGTTGACTGCGCGCAACTCGTAAAGGCTTTCCTGGCCAGCTCATCGCCTTCAAGAATCAAGCAGGCGCTCGTTGTTCTCGACCTCATGGACGAGCATTCCGTTAAGCAGACCGGGCAACATCTTTTCGCGAGCATGCTAGAGGCGTGTGCAATCGATGGAAATATAGATATAGGCAAGCAGCTACATAGTCGTATCCTGCAACACCCAACGGAAGTGGATGACCATACTCTTAGTGCGCTCATCAGTATGTACTCGAAGTGTGGCTTCATCGAAGAGGCCGTTCAAGTTTTCAACGACGGGCGACATCGCGGTAACACTCAACTGGAAGTCAGTTCATGGACCTCGATGATTACAGCGCTCGGACAGCATGGACGAGGCCAGGAAGCACTGCAGATCTTCGAGGAGATGGTCAAACACGATCAAATAGCTCCGAACGAGATCACATTGATTGCTGTTCTCAACGCATGCAGCCATGCTGGTTTGGTCGACGAGGCACTCGCCATATACGCTGATCTCGAAGCTGGCCGCCTCGGAATGGCACCTACTCATCAACACCAGGTTTGCCTTGTGGATGCTCTTGGGCGAGCAGGTCGATTGGAAGAAGCAGAGCGGTTCATCGTGGAGAAGATCTCGACTTCTCGGGAGATAGCCTGGCGTGCGTTGCTTGGAGCTTGCAGATCACACGGCGATATCAGTCGAGCTGAGCGGGCTGCTGCCCAAGTTCAGGCCGCACTTCCACGCGATACCTCCTCTCGGGTGTTGCTAGGAAACGTCTATGCAGCCGCAGAGCAGTGGAGCGACAAGGAACGAGTGTGGCGTGCCATGCAAACACAGGGCCTTCGAAAAACGCCTGGTATCAGCTGGATCGTCATCGATGGCCAGCAGCACAGCTTTGTGGTGGAAGATACGAAGCATCCCTCTTCGAAGAAGATACATGCCGAACTCGATCGGCTCTGGCGCCAAATCAAGGAAGCAGGCTACAAGCCGAACACATCAGTAGTATCGCGTAAGATCGACGACGAAGAAGCGAAGGAATGCCACATACGGCAACACAGCGAGAAGTTAGCTATCGCGTATGGTATCATCACCACGCCGCCCAAGTCCACTCTGCGCATCTTTAAAAATCTTCGGGTGTGTCCGGATTGTCACGAGGCCACTAAGGCCATCGCGCAACTCACCCAACGCCAGATCATCCTACGGGATGCCAATCGGTTTCATCACATCACCAGCGATGGTCGCTGCTCGTGTGGTGACTACTGGTAGTCTTTGGAGGATCGCGCGTTCAACGCCTGTTTTTGTAAATCGTTTTGTAAATTTGAAAACATTTACAGAACAACAAAACGCCCAGCAGAAAAGTTTTTAGTCGAGATGGAGGTAAGTCGCCGTAGCAGGGACGAAGACCTTGCGGAGAGCCGCAGACATCATCGAGACGATAGTAAGTCATCCATCCCCAATTTTCTTCTTCTTATTCCATTTTAAATTGGATGAATGAGGTGGCTAATGTTACCATTGTCCTTGCATCTCCTTCTCGACCACTGGTCGATGAATATCGTTCTTCTCTCTACACATGTACCATACGCGATGAAACGTGACCCGCTCTACACGATCATGATCAACTTGCGCTACTCAATTGTCCCGGCACGCGTACACGGCCCATCCTTCGTACCTGGCTGAATCGATCATCCTCTCTACGTTCGATTTTTGTACCATACCCTTGATCCCAACAGAGGATCGAGAGACCAGAAGGGAAGATCGCGAAAAGAGGCGAGAGAGATCCAGAGAAGGCCGTTCGCGCTCACGGTCTCGTTCGCCATCGTCCCGCAAGAAAAGACGTTCGAGGTCTCGCTCACGATCGAGGTCACGCTCGCCATCCGCCAAGCGCAGGAGCAGGGACGATTCCAAGAAGCGACGAAGGACCTCGTCCTCTGACAGCGAGTGCGTGTTCTCCTGTGTGTTAAGAATGATCGTATCTAAGCTAACAACCCCGGTTATCCAGCTCTGAGTCAAGCGATGAGCGGAGCAAGAGGAAGAAGGATAAGAAAGATAAAAAGGAGAAGAAGGAGAAGAAGGAAAGGAAGCGCAAGCACAAGAAGAAGCGGAAGCACTCTTCGTCGTCATCATCCTCAGACTCATCAGATTCCTCTGATGATGAGAGGCGGAAGCGCAGAAAGAAGGAGGTAGGCCGAAAGGTGTTTATTCTCGCTAACCCTTATATGTACTGACAACACCATACGTCTTCCACCATTTGCTGCAGAAAAAGAAGAAGGCCAAGGGTCCTACGCAGCTGTCCAAGTTCTTTGGCAAAGGGGCAGATGACGCATCGAGTGAATCTAGCTCAGATTCGGGCAAAGGTGTATTCGAACCGCGCCTCATCATTTCTTTGTAGGGCGCACGAACTAAAGCTTGATTGGCACAGGGCCACGCTCGGCGATATCGGGTAAGCGCATCAAGCTGAAGCTCAACCGTAATAAGGAGGAGATTGAGATGGACAAGCGTAGGAAGGAGGTTCTCGCATTCTACAATCAGATGTACTGAGTATGAGTTCATACTCGAACGCGATGTCTGAATACAGCCTCCCTTGTGGATAAGCCCAATATGTGGCCTACATGTACACCTCTCTTGCCTCTCCCTCTCGCACCCTTGCGCGGGAGCCAATATTCTGCCAGCAATGCTCCTCAATTCTCCTTCATGCACTTGAGCAGCGCTTCCATCCACATGACCTTCTCCTGCATTCCCACAAAGAGTGTTCATATCCAGAACGGTACAGGTGCTGATGACGAAGGAAGGAGGCGTACTTGTGCGTTCTTGGCCTTGAGGAGGTGCCGCTCGCCCGTAAAGGACACCAGTGCAATGACATCCTTCCCCTCCGCTGTAAAGACCTCTTCAGGATGAGCAATTCAACACGACACAAGAGCGGTGCGTACCCTCAGCCGCGGACGCGAGGAAGAAGTCAACAAGCGGATAGGCGCGGATGAAGCGATATCGTGCGTCCTTCTCAGATTCAGTTTCGAGAAGGACATCATCAAAGAGGAAGAGGTAGCGCTTTTTGAAGCGCGTCTTGCTGAGCTTGCTCCCGCGTCCGGTCCTTCGGGCGGGCAGGAAGCGCGGTGTAATTAAGCTTCCGTTGTTTGATGACTTGGTGATCCGATCTTCCCGAGAGCTGGTCTCTAGCCATGAACCTGAAGCCTTCCGCGCCCTGTTAGCAGGTTGCGGGTTTGAAGACGCTGAGTTGGCTTCAGACGCGGCGGTTGTAGTGGTCGTGGCTGGGAGCGTTGACGATGACGTTCCGTCGGTCGGGCCAATATCAGTGTCGAGTGAATCGACGGAAGCTGCTGCGGCGCCATGGAGCGTGGAGATGGCTGAGACGACGACCCGGTCGCGCTGGCGCTGCTTGTTGGCGTCGAAGCTGCGCTGACGCGTAAGGGTTGATTTAGATCGTCCGAGAAGGCGTGGCTCGTTCGAGGAAGGAGAAGGAGAGGAGGAGAGCGAGGGCGTGGGTGACGCCTGGTCATCGCTGCTGCCCTCTGGCTCATGCTCCTCGCTGATGCCGACAGCGGCCGCGTCATCGCTCCGCATGCGCAGCTTGCCCTGATGGATGAGTCGTCGCACGGGCTGCCGATTGAAGAGGGAGAACTGGTGATGGCGAAAAGCCAAGTTAGGGAACAAACGTAGGTACTTCAAGTGCAGAAGATGCTTACCACTTCCTTGCCCTTCGGGAAGCACAACGACTTCTGGATCTCGCTAAGCTATTCACAGCAACATCAAACTGTGAGGCTCAGCACGCAGAGGAAATTGACTCTTTTACAGGTACCTTCTTCACAGCCTCTTCATTACGACGGGCCTGGTTGAGGAAAACATTCAACTCTTTGATTGATGTAAGCAGCTTGTTGATGTGAGGAAGCTCTTCCGCATGGTGTTGTGAATGCTTGAGATAATCCTATGGAGTGAAGGCGTGATGAGGGATATGCTTAACATATTGAAGAAGACATCAGCAGGCCAGCGCCGTACGGCGAGAAGGAGCTCATATCGTGGCAGCCGTTGAATTGGAAGGATGAGGAGGGAGTCAAGATCGAGTATGAGGTTCGCGGTTCCTGATTCCTTCTTGAGCCTCTCTTCGCACTCCTGGTAGCGCCCTTCCCAGGTAAGTATCCCAGAGGTTATCATGTAAAGAGGATGCCCAGAGACCTTGAGAACGCTGACAAAGGCCGGGTTGGAATAGAACTTGGTCAAGTTACTGCTTGCTTGTGCGTATGCATTAAAGTAGGTCGTGTAGATCTAGATGCACAAGGATGTAAGAAGAGATTGGCTAAGAAATGACGCAGATACCTTCATAAACGGTATGAATGACAAGAAGCTGTTTGTGAATGAGCTTCCCTCCTCCTGCAGTTCTGAAAGGAAGGTTTGGTGTAGCGTCCACAGAGTCGAGATCTCTCTGTTCAGCCAATACCCCCACTCATAATGGTCAACCATCGTCTTTGCAGCTACATGAATGCAGTGATCAATCACCACACTTACCGAAGAGTAAGGACATTACTGCTGAGCACATTGGCTTCCTGTATGGCGTGCAGAACCTGGTGCAAAGTGGATCAACAAAACAACACTCAGAGGTCATCTGCAGTTTGATGTTTCGTACCGCGTCAAGTATCTGCAGGTTGTGAATATAGTTGATTTCAGTCTCGATAAGTTCATTCCTAATGCGGGTGCGGTGCTTCTCCTCAATAAGTATGGCTTCGTCTTCCACCTCTTCGTTACATCCTTTCGGTTCTTCATGGTCCTTCGTTTCAGCAGTACTGTCATCTGCAGTGGGCGCAGTGGGCGCCTCTTCCTGCGCTCCAGCGCTATGCTCAGGCGTATCTGTCTTTGGCTCTTCGGTCGGCAAATCGGCTTTAGCGCCATCACTCCCTGCGACCTCTCTAGGTATGGTGAGAACTAATTCAGATGACGGCCGCTTTTGTAGAGACAGTCGGTTAAGCTCGCGCTCGACCTGCTTCTGAGTCGCAAGCTTCTGCTTCTCCTTCTGGGCGAAGAGGGCCATGTTCGTGATGCTCACCTGCCGCTGGAAGTGGAGGAACACGTCTTGCTTCCGCTTTTGCTCTTCTATATCCTCTGGTTCCTTCCTCTCGGTTGCTTTTGCTTCGACCGCTTCGACCGCTTCAGGTTCGTTTGATCGATCCTCCTCGCTGATCAGCTGCTCTTTCTTGGGCTGCACAGCAGAGGAACGCTTGTCCTCGCCTGGTTCCGATAGGGCAGATCGTAGGCTAGGCTCCTTCCTGAGCAGCAGCCTTTTACTCATAATCAGCCGTTCTGTCCGCTTGTCGGCCTCATTCGTTCTAGGACGTGTTCTTGACTGTTCGCTGTCGTTCTCAGGGTCGCTGTATGCACCGTCCAGCTGAAGCGCCACCGTACCTGATCCACCACACTTCACGATCACCGTGTTTCCCTCACCACTACCGGTGGTGAGTTGAGTCACCTTCCCATCGAACTCATCCACATTTCCTTCTGCATCTCGTGGCTCATCCGCAACGAGCCCGCTGCCGCCATCTGTCTGACTGACCGGTGGCCGCTCCTCCTCTTGCTTCGTCGAGCCCTCGGCGACTTGACCGGTGTCCTCTACCTTCTGATCATCGCCGTCGCTGACGTCGGTGTCCTGTGTCCGGTCCTCTTCTTCTTGGCTCGGTAACACTTGGTTGATGATCATGTCCTTGTGTCTGATCAGCTCCTGCAGCCGTTCATTCTCCTCCTCCAGGTACTGTATGCGCTCCCGCAGCTGCTCCACGCTCTCTGTACCCTCCGTACCCCTTGATGCCGCATGCTCCTGTTTGGTACACATTCATTTT
The DNA here is from genome assembly GCA_000826365.1 of Acanthamoeba royreba. Classification (NCBI taxonomy): domain Eukaryota; phylum Discosea; order Longamoebia; family Acanthamoebidae; genus Acanthamoeba; species Acanthamoeba royreba. Next base: position 15,805 of record CDEZ01022753.1, on the reverse strand, counting down.
CAATAATAATGCATAATAATAATAATAACAATGCATAATAATAATAATAATGCATAATAATGCATAATAATATATTAAATATATTAAATAATATATGTAATAATAAATAATAAGTTACCTTGGCTTTGGTAATGGCACGAATGGCTTTCTGCAGGAAAAAGTCAATTATATGCACTAAATAAATAAAATGATAAATAAATAGAAAGAGCACCTTGAGGTCCACAAGGGTCAGGTGCGGAGGCAGAGTGGACTGGAGGAGCAGGCCGGTGGTGCCCTTCTCCCGCACCTGCAAACGGCCGGGTAGCGCGAGTTTAGTGATTTTTCAAAAAAAAAACACAATAAAATATTTCATAAATTTCTTGAAAATATTTTCATGATTGGAAAGTTATATTATACTTAAAGAATTTATATCAGAATTTATCCTTATTTAGATATATGTCGGGGTTGAAGATATAATTCTACCAGAATTTGAAGAGGGCGTGGGGAAGAGGACATCACACTTCCCTCTCCTTTTCCTTCTTCTTCTTCTTCTTCTTGTTGGGGCGTCTGTTCTGACTGTGACCGGTTACCGAAGCAAGAACGACAAGTCTTTCCCAATAGGAGTTAAAATCCAGCAGACTATTGGCTATCGTCGGCTTTTATCCTGTGTTGATGATGAGGGAATCCTGTTGGGTACTACAACGTCAGCTCGAAAGAGTGTCATCACCACTTGACCACTAGCTGATTGAGTCAAGAGAATGAAGATGATGATGAAGATCCTCCTCATCAATGAAAACCGTTCGAGTTTATTGATGCCACGGCAGAGGTACGGGCAATATCGTGATGAAGAAGATAGGGGGTGGAGGTAGACGATAGAACAGAGAAGTGAAGTGTTGGGGGGAGGGCAATGAATATGGGGAAGAGCAGGAATCAGTCAAGGAACTGATAGATGCTACGATCGTCGTCAAGGAACTCAGTATCGAGACCTGGGAGGCAGGCGAACACCTCGCCAGAAGAGAGCAGCAACCGACCCACCTCTAACGCCTCTGATCGGGAGTCTGCATGTCCCACCTTGATGAGCCAGTCCACTGCTTGCGCTCCTACCATGGTAGCGTCATGATTATGCTGGTGAGCTCAAGAGGTGGACTCAAGACTGTGCAACTCAGGATGGTGTACCCTTGAAACAGTTCTCGTAGCGTTTGAGGTTGTGTTTGTGTGACTTACGTTCGAGCTCCTGCTTGATTTGTTTCCCTACAATCGATAGCTGCGCAGAAGGGAGTGTTAAAAAGATATAGAGTCATGAAAGCGATTCAGTTTATCCGAGACGTACATCAAGGTCGGCCTTGCCGGTGCGTTTCAAGACCGACATGGCCTCCCTGCACGTCGATGTGTCGAGGGAACGTGATCTCCGAATCTCGGGCACCTTCTGCAAAGAGATCCCTTCTCGTGAGTACTATGGCTCTGGTCATATCAGACATGTGCTGCATACCTCATCAGGTTGACGGGCGTTTCTATAAGGAGCGACGTAGCTCCCCGTCTTTCCAGACTGGGAAGTTGTTCGAGCTGAATGTTCGTCGTCTCGTTCGCTGCCGCTGCTCTTGTCATCACTAAAGGTCCCTTCGCTCTTTCTCAGCGGCCGCTTCTCGAGCTCTTTAGCTTCATGAGACTCGAAGAGCTTGATTATTCTGTGCACTGTGGGGCCAGAAGTAGAGGTCCTAGCCTCTTCCTTGACTTCCTGCTTCTCCTCCTTCTTACCATTTTGCTCTTTCTCCGCCTGGCTGACCACATCGCGTTGCGTATCGTCCTTCGTCTTCACTGACGACCGCTTAGAACGTCTCCGCTCTCGGCTGTTCTGCCTCGTTTCGTGCACTTCTTCGACGTCTTCTTTGGGAGTCTCCTTCTCCGTAGGAATCTCGGGAACGACTACGGCTTCATCGGTCTTCTTCTTGTCCCTTTTCTCTTTCTCTTTCTTTTCTTTAGCCTTGTCCTTTTCGTTATTCTCTTTGTCGCTGGGGTGCGGTATTCCTCTCTCAGGAGATCCTATGGAAGTGATATCCTCCTCTCCGGAAGATCGAAGGACGTGAACTGTTCGCCGATTCTTCCTTCGCTCTTTCTTCTTCTCTTCGAGCTCTTTCTTCTCTTTCTCCTTTTCCCTGCGGCGATCCTTCTTGCTTGAGCTGCTGCTGATGCTTTCTTGCTGACTTAGCTCTTCAGTCTTCTTGCGTCGTGTAGGCTTCTCGCTGCTTGATGCCGATGTGAAGTCATCACTGAGTTGATATCGCAGAAGCGACGCAGCGGGCGTCTCATCAACCTCTTCGGCTTCCAAACGTTCCCGAACCTTTTTGGCACGCTTGCGTTCTTCCGCCTTGATGCGTTCTTCATAAGCCTGATAGGTTTCCTTCAGTTCATCTCGCTCTTCCGTCATGCTTTTGAGCGCGGTCTCGAGTTCCTTTACTCGTTCGTCAGCATTCCGGCGCTCCCGCTGCATCTGTTCGCGTTCAGCCTCCAGCAATGCACGTGCCGAATCCAACGCTTTCTTCTCCTCAGCATAACGAGCAATCTTGGATAACAGTTGGTGCTTTTCCTCAAGCAATGCCACGGCCCTGGCCTTCTCTTTCTCGGCTTCTGTTCGCCAGTGATCTACCAAGTCTCGTTCCTTCTGCAGATTGAAGATTTCCACTCGCATCCTGTAGAGTGAATGATCCGTAAGTCTAATTGATGGTTGATTTCAGCTGGACGGCAAAGGAGTACTTCTTAGAGTCCTCGACCAGAGCGATCAGTTCTTTTTCAATCATTTCCTTGGCCTTCTTGAGGTTATCCTTCTCTTTTTCAGCGTGCTTTCGCAGCTCTTCTTCTCGCTCCTTCTCCTGTTTTAGCCGCATCACCAGCCGCTCAATATCCTCACCGTCCTCCTGCGGTTTAAAAGCCAAAGGTTAAGAATGTACAAAGGATAGGCTATCACTTCTCGGTCCGATTTACCTCATTGTGTAAGTCGGAAGCTTCTTGATCACCCTTTACTTTGTGTTTCTTCAGCAGAAGACGTCGAGTGGCCTTCTCCAAGGCGGTCTCCTTGTCCTTTTCTTTGTGGCTGTCCTTGGATGGGAGCTCAATCAGCTCGCGTTCGCGCTTCTCTTGCTGTTCTTTTTCCTTCTGTCTCTCCTTGCGTTCGCGTTCTTTACGCTCTTTCTCACGCTTTTGCTCTTCGGTCTCGATTTCTGGTACTGTCCACGTTGCAAGCACCTTCTCTAAATGACGAAGATCATCCTGTTTTACAGTAAATTAAGGCACAATTGTGAGGATGGCGTGAAGGATTAGATAGAAAGATTAGTACCAGTAGCTCTGGTGTTTGCATCAGAGTACGGATCTTGTCCAGGTTTCGGTGAAGGTAAAAGTGAATAACGTCAAGCAACTCGGCCCTCTGTTCGCGCTCATCACGGCGTGGAAGATTAACTCCTTCTCCTGAACCGTGCACACCGCCTAAATGGAGCAGAGGAAGTGCTTGAGAGCCTGCAGGAGGCGGTGTGCCTGTCGCAAGGTTGGGTGTGGTGGGTGGAGCTGAGAGTGAGAGTCCTCCATGATCTTCCCTTCGCTCCGGACCAGGTTGCGGGATACCACCAGCTGCCACCTTCGCTTGGTCCTCCTCATCAGATGAGCTACCACGACCGGCTTGCTGAGTTTCATCGGTGTGGGATGCAGGGGCATGGGGATCCTCCATCATCTCACGCGACAAATCGGGTGCTGACCGCGCCACCTGTACTGACGTCAGCACAGAACAGATGAAAAGGATGATTGGGTATCAATTACCATTCCCTGCGGTACCACCGGAACGCTCGTTATAGAAGAAGCAGAATTCGATGGGCTCACGGGCTTGTCCTGCCGTAGATCGACCGTACTCGTACGCATACGTCCCTGCTATAATGTGGAGGAGATAAAATGCAGCATGAGCATGCAGTTAAGTGATCAAAGAATGTAATTCATACCCTGGGAGAAAGCAGTGCAATGTTTTGAGCCTTCCAGTCTTGAATATGGAGCAGGCGTTCGTTCTTGATCAGGTTCGGGTTGGAAATATCCTTTAACACGCGCTCCTGGAACGTCTGCCTCTGTCTTTGTTCCAAACGTGTGGCCTCCTCTTCGCTAGGAACAGTCTATAGTATTGGCTGATTAGACACTGACTTGATCTAACATGGAATGAGAAGGGGAAGTATACCGATGCCTCTGTGAAGAATTGCAGCAGTTCGGCCGAGTGTTTGTCAATAAACTCGTTCATGGGCATCATATACTGCTCCGCCTTGTCGCTGTTTATGAGAGGGACTTCGTAAGATCCTGAAAGAATCCCTTGTCTCAACAAAGACGACGAACCTGAAGCGAAGGCCATTTGCCATCATCTGCATCACCTTGGATATGAGGATGAGGGAGCGCAGAGCTATGGGTCCTGGTGCCGCCTCTACCACGGAGAACTTGTGTGGAGAGAAAATGGCAGGACAGAAGAAGCGCAGGAATAGCAGACCACCAACAGCAGAGAGATTTTGACGAATCTGCTTGCTGTCGGGGAACTTACGGACGGCAGACATTTGCACATACTCGCAAACGTTCCTCATGAATCTGGATCAAACAAAGCTTTCTCAGACTTATGTTTTCATGGTCATAAGAGGATACTAGTGTACACAGGGCAGTCCTCGATGGACTTAGTGATCGTGGTAAGGAAGAGCTCACAATAGGACACAAATCGTTTGAGATTCTCATCATAGTTGTCCTCTGGCTTAAGCCTGGCGAGATGAGGTCAGATGTTAGAGATGTGCAAAAGGGAGCTCCAAAGACAGGAATGGCGTTACTTTAAAGGATCGATTTCAAGGCGTGGGTTGTTGACGCAGACGTCGTGTACGATCTTGCGCAGTGTCATTTGCAGATACTTCGTACCCACGTGTTGGAGAGTGGCCGACAGCATCTTTGCTGCAGCGCTGTTGCTCCGGAATAGCGTGGCAGGCGACGCTGCACGAATATGAATTGATCGTTTAGTTCTTTCAAGATAGATCCTTCTCGGAAGCGGGATAGGCTGTACAAGTGGAATCTACTTCTTTGTCGATGAGCGACTTCAGTAATTCCAGTAGGAGTTGAGCCTGTTGGCAACAGTAGAAGGAGGAACATCAGAGTAAGACCATGGCCTTCCACATATCGATTCACAATGGAGACGGGTGACAAGTGAACGTACGTTCGGTCCCTTTGTATGGAAGTAATGAACCGATGCATCGACGAGGACCGTCGCCTCGCTGCCCGTGTCCACCGACTCATACAACGCATGCAGTACCGCAAAGTCGCCGCGCACCAGCATCTGTATTCACAAGGCGTACACCACCGCCACCGCATCATTCACAGGATGAGTTCCTCACTGTGATCCCAGGCATTCCCCTTTCCTTATTTCCTTTTCCCTTTTCTTTCCTTCCTTTTAATTTCAGATATGAAATTAAAAATGAATTAATATTCAAATAAATAAATATAAGGAATAAAAGTTTTTATTTTTCCTATTTTTAAAATTTATATAAATAGCCTTTTAAAAAAGATGGGGACGTGTAGGTACGCGAATAAAGTCAGCCTCACGTTCAGCGCGGTGAAGGCGGTGGTTCTTGCGTGAATCGGGCTGGGCGGGTGGGGCGGGGATGGAGCTGCCAGGAGTCGATGATGTCGAGGAAGAACAAACTGTAGGAGCCAGCCCGCTGCTGTTGTTGGCCAAAGGGGAAGGGATTGGGGCAGGGGAAGATGATGACGTTGTAGATAATGTAGAGGGTGTGGGGGATGATGTAGATGTCGATGTCGATGTTGTAGCGGATAAAGATGAAGGCAGGTGTTGTTGCCCCTGATCCCTGGCGAACGGATAAGCACCATTTCGTGGGGTGGCTACGTGGCCCGAGCCATGGGTCGCCAACGACCCGATCTCGGGCCCCGCGACCGTGTGTGCACGTTCCCGCGCTGCGTTGGGGAACATCATCGAGGAGGATGCCTGGTCGCTACTCGCGGCCATCCCTGGGGACCAGCCTCAAACCTTCCCCGCTTTCTTGTTCTATCTTCGTCTTCCCGCGCTTTTCTTCAATCGGTTCCCCCTGAGGCTCTGCACGTCGTTTTCGTTCTTTATCGCTTTCGATCTTTCTTCGTCTTATTCGTTTTTTTGATTGGCCTCGTTCCCTTTTCCCTGTCGCGTATTTCTTGTTCGTTCTTCTTGTTTGGCCTTCTCTTTCGTTGGCCTTATGGACAAGACCGTAATTGTGGGGAGACCAAAGGGAAAAGGAGGTCTTGTTTGGTGCTTGTCGGTTCCGCGACAAGTCAAAACTAACACACCCGGTTGGTCTACTAGGGGAACGATATGATATCATTATTAAACATGTATGCAAACTATGTACGCGCCAAAAGAATACGAAAAGGCTCAAGTTGACAGGGATATCACGCTGAGCCCGGTTGCGCGGCTGACTTGGCGTAGAAGAGGATACAGGCGTCCCCGCTGCAAAGAATCGATTTGAGGCCGGCAAGATCTAACCCCATCAAACCAAAAGGTAAGCAAACTACGTGAATGCAAGTACGAGAGGGACGGGCGGAAACGTACCGGTATCTTCGGCAGGGAGCAGGTAAGTAGCGTTGGGTGTGTAGTGATAGAACCTGTTGTCCCCGCGGTTACGGACACACGCCGAATAGCCCCGATTACCCGAGAGTTGCTGTGCACAAGAAGGACGCAGTGAGTTGAAACCGACAAACGCAAGAGGTCCGCCCGGAAAGAAGGCTGTACCAGCACGGCCTCAAGATTGTAGAGAATCTTATCGGGTTGCTGATGCTCGTTGCAATCATCCCTCTCCACAACACCAGTCAGGTTCAGGTCACTGATCGGGAAGTCCACCTCAGCTTTGCACACTCGACGCCAATACCTGATTAATTCCAAAACAACCGTGTCAAAAAGGGTTCGGCAAGCTGTCTGTAAGTGTTATTGACAAGCGTTACCGATTGTGCTCAAAGCGAGAGAGGTGTATCATGAGCGTTGGGGGTAAATCGGAAATGGAGGTGACCTTCGTCGCCTGCTTGAATTCCTTGCACTGAGGGCAGAACCTAAGGGGTGTCACAAAAAGCACTCTGATCAATACATGCCTTTTCTTTGAGTCAGACTCAAGAAGAGATTGGTACCACTCAGGGATTCTATACTGTCCAATGAATTTGTTCAAGCAATCGTGAATTGTGATCATTGGAGTTGCGTTCTCGCTTTGCTCAACCTTTTCAGGAGTAAGGTCAAACACCAACGACTTGCGCAGCTTTTCGAATTCCTCCTTGGTGATATTCCAATCGACAACTGCACCAAGAGGTGTAAGCCGAGTGGCAGCACAAGTGACATAAAAGCAAAAGTTCGATGTACCAATGTGCTGTTCCGATGAGACAGACACAGGCACCTCCTCATAAGGCATCACGCAGCCGTCGCAGCGGAAGCCTTTGTCGCAGGAACCACAACTGCAACACGAAAGAGATAATGGTTAGCGTTTGAAATTATATCAGGATTGGGGTGGGACACTTACTTGGCCAGAAACTGATCAACAATCTTGATATCGAAGGGACCAACATGCCTCTGACTTTGCTTTCCAAGTTTGTCTTCCTTTCCCTTCGCGTTCGTTTCGCCAGCCTGCCTCTTCTCCTCGCTCTCTCGAATCTGATCCGCAAGCTGGGCATAACTAAGCTCCTTGGAGTAGCCCAAGGCCTCCTTGAATCTCTCCCATATGGTATTGTACAGCTGGGCATAGGTAATGAGGCGAGGGACGGGGAATGGCTTGCCAACTACATCTGTTCCAAGGGCGTTATCATTGAAGTGCCTGTTATGTACATTAGTCACCGTGGAGCAATTGAAAACTGGTGGGGGCAATATCGTACTTGTGGAATCTGTTAATGACAAAGTAGGGTGTGTCTGACTTGGCGCCGGGTGAGGGCGAAGATGTCTTATCAAAGGGGAAGCTCATCCTGCGGCGGGCTTGTGCGTTCTGGTGAGCTGCAGGTACCTCGTACGCGACCACAATATCTTTGTCTTTCAGCGCATCCACGGGAGTTCCATCATCTTGGGGTAGAACTCATTAGCAACTTCTTTCCGAACTCACGAATCGTGAATGTGGTTGTTACCAATGAATTGGGCAATGTGACCATTATAGATCTCTGTGATGATGATCTGGTCGGGACGCAGAGGCTTATTCAGCTGCTCGATAAGACCCACCTTCAAGTCATGTCCGTAGCTCGTCTTAAATACGCTGATTTTGGAGATGGTCAGTATGGCGGGGACGAAATATGAGCTAGTGCGGAGCATACCTTACGGTGTACTTGGTAGGCTTTACAGTAGCGCTCACATTATCAGGTACAAAGGTGACAACGATGGAACGCTTCTTGTCAAGGCTAGTTGGTAG
>CDEZ01022743.1:15859-28538 GCA_000826365.1 Acanthamoeba royreba | reverse complement strand
GTGTCGCTGCTGCCGTGACCGCCGTCACTTTCAACCTCTCGATCGCGGGTGACGCCGCCATCTCTTGCCCGTACTTACGAAAAGTTTCAGAAAATTCCAAACCTTTTCGTAATCTTCCATAACCTGGAAAAATTAAGATGATTCGAAATAGTTTTGTAATTTTTTGGGAGGCCCCCAAACGATTACGAAAGATGTCTTGAAGATCGAAAGAGAGAATGGGCGATTTGCAGCGAGGGCTGCAGGAGCTGACCGTCGCGACGCAGCTAGATGCGCAGCAGCGCTACGTCGAGGCTGTACCAATCTACCGCAAGGGCATCGCCCTGCTCTACCTTGCCTATGGAGGTAACCACGCATTTCTCATGATTTTCAATGTTCATGTGAGGGCCTTGTTGTAATTTGCAGTTGAGTAGATGAGAGACAAGAGGCAGGGTTTAGGCAGCTCCTTCTCGGCAAAATCAATGAATATCAACGCCGTGCAGACCAACTGACCTCCTACGTTGCTACAGGTACCATTTTCTTTTTACTTCCTTTATTCATTAGGAATAATATAATTATTAATATCCTTGAATATAAATTAATTATTATTATTATTATTTTTATGGAAAACTTAATTGATTCATTTTTCTTGACTGCAGGAAGAGCGACAACTTCAGCTGGCCCATCGCAGACAATACCATCGGCACGCGCATCGCAGGGGTACGCCGCGGTCTACCAAGTGCCTCATGCTCAGCCTACGTCATCGTCTACTTCTTCCTCATCACAGCATTGGTCCAGTTCTCAGCCTTCTCCGCCTGCAGCATCGCCTGCATTCGTGAAACCACCGGCACACTTGGACATACCGCGACACGCTCTTGATGGTTTTGCTGCTCCTGTTCAAGTTCCAGGTCAGGGCTTGCAGCAACAGCATTTTGAAGAGGAGGATCGAGTGCTGCTGGAGAGGGTGATGCAGCTGCGATTAGATGCTGCCAGCATGACGACACAATCCGCTGCTGCCGCTGCCGATGGTGGCGTCAGTTCCTCGGCGGTGGATGTAGAGCGAGAGTACAGGGAGAGGATCAACAAGTTGGCGGGGAGAGAGGTGATACCAGACCCAGCGCGACCTACTCCGAGCTTGTTTGATGTGGAGGAACTCACTGAAGAAGAGGAGATAGAACGGATGATGAACGCCGTACATGATGAATTCAGATTGGACTTGGTTGGTGGCGGGTCTCACACCAAAGAAGATATCAACGCAGACAAACGCGGAAAGCAAAGAAGAAGCAGGCAGCGTCGGCAACGGGAGAGCGGTGATAGTGGTAGTGATGACACTGAAACAGACAGTGATGATGACGCAGATACCACGGAGAGCGATAGCCATAGCACTGACGACGAGGAAGACGCGGAAACGAGGCGGCGCAGAGCACGCATGGAGCGTGAGCGGCATCTTACCTTTGGTGAGCGTTGGGAACTGCGCAAGAAGGAACGTCACGCGAAGAAAGCGGGCGGAAAGCCGCCAACTGATCCGCTCAAGGAGCGGGAGAACGCCTTCATGGCCAAGAAGGAGCAAGAGGAACGAGCTCAACGAAGGAAGTACCGCGAGGAGTTCATCAAGAAATACGGCAACTTCTGAGCATGTACATACGACAAGAACACTGACCACTGACCAGCTTTCGAAAGATGCCCTGCAAGTGTACAAAACCCACTGCGAGCATGGGTCAATAGTCCTCGCCGCAAGACAGGACTTCCTTGCAAGTCGGCCGGAGCACAAGGGTGTGTTCATACTGGGCGACGTAGGAACCCTTGATGTCGCACAAAGGGGGGCAATCTTCCACGATTCCCACATCGCAAAGGTTCTTGAGAGCCAGACCATAGCCCTGCGGGAACGCTTAGGGATAGCCCGAACAATACGAGAAAGGGATGGATTGTGTCGCACCTTCTCGCCAGAGCGATCTAGCCAACGCTTGCAAAAGGCCAGCGTCGAATAGGTCTTGTTGATGTGCCCCAACAGGGACTTGGCCTTCTGGCTTCTAAGCGGAACGTGAGGCGCATGAGGATTCTTCTTGTAGTGCGAGCACTCGAGATCCACATTCACGTGTCCCTTTCCCGTAGAGCCGAAGGTTTCGATGGCGTAGAACTCGCCCTGGAGAAGAGTACATCAGCTTCACAGAGAATGACAAAGTTACATGATCAGCGTACCTCCTCCATCTTGGTAGCCTCACCGCCCTTGACAAGAGGAACTGATTTACCTCCGTGAATGACATAGGGAGCAATCGAGTGTCCGCATAGATTCCGTATACTCTTGACTGCAAATGACGATCAGATACAGAGAACAGTGGCATTCAGCAATAACTGGGCAGACTCGTACTCTGATGCACTTTTCCGTCAAGCTCGATCTCACCAGCTTCCATCACTTCCTGAATGACCGCACCTACGTCGCACAATCGGACATCTATGCCAGCCGCCTGAGACATAAAGTGAATGCTGAAGGGTTAGATTCCGACCTTTGACGATGAACAGCAGGGCTGGGGAACAAGCCTTCACGCCAGCGTTTGTGGCACTCTTCACGGTCTCAAGGAGCGGATCGAACTTGGGGTTGAAGGCAACAGTGAAGGCGCTATCGATGATTCTTCCGTTAATGTGGCTTCCAAAGTCTAGTTTCATCACATCATCGTAGCCCAACACAATGTCGTCGCCAGAGTTGGGCGTGTAGTGCGCTGCTACATGGTTGAGGGAGCATCCAGTAGGGAAGGCGATGCCGGCTTGTAGACCATTTTCCTTTAAGTAGTAGGATTGCCCATGAGTGCGGTGATCATGCTGACCGTCATCGGAAACTTAAACTGATACCTTGATGAGCTTCCTGTTCATGTTTTCCAGTTGCTCGCACATGTCGATGAGTCGAATACCCGGCTTGATGATGCCCTGCATAAACTGTCGCACCTGTCGATGCACCTCGGCAGCCAGGCGAGCATCACGGTACACATCAGTCGATAGCCTGTCTATTTCACGCTTCTCTGCTGATGTAATGCGCCAAGTGTTGCTGCGATGATAACATGGGCAAGGGTCATGAAGTGGGCGATCCTGCGCATGAAGTCTTCTACTACGTACAAATCTTGATGATACTCCATTATCTTACCCTCAGGATAGTTGCCGTCAGGGAACAGTGAGACTACGGGCTTGCTCGGTGGCGAGGTCTGTCCGTAAGGGAAGTCGCCTCCCCAGTCGCCCAGCACGCGGAGATCTACCATCACAGCCCCAGAACCCATCATTACGCAGAGTCAATCATCACGAATGTCGTGCATTGTGCAATCATGCTGGCAGACGCACGATTGGGGTTGCTCGTCCCCTTCTTCTGCTTCATTGGTGCACTCTCCTGTTGTTGTTGCTGCTGCTGCGCACCTGAACTGCCTGCGGCACCTCCCTTGCCCTTCTTCTTCTTCTTTTTTTTCTTGTTGGCTCCTGCCGGGTCAGCACAACGACACCGTCATCAGGAAGAATGCACTAGCCAACCCTCTACATGATGATCGCCATGTTGTACCTCCTCCTCCTGCTGCTGCTGTTGCTGTCTCAGAAGCAATGGCCGTCGTGCCATCAGCCGTACCAACCTTGTCGTCCTTAAGCGCCACGACATCTTCCTCTTGGTCGTCTCCAACTTCTTCACCATCTGCATCTTTTCAAGAGAACATGATTAAGAAGAAGAAGAAGAAGGGAGAAGCATGGGCACGGCCTGTAGAAGCATACCTTCTGCTACGACACCGCCAGTAGTAGCCTTTTCCTTTTTCCTTCGATTTCGCTTTTTCTTGGCCGCGGAGACGTCGCCGCTGGCAGCAGCGGAAGCATTCGGCTGCACCACTCCTGCTGCTTCGTGCGTCTCTTTCAGCGCAACTGCCGCAGCAGCCGGTACGCTGGTGTCGTCTGTCAGAGAGGCCATGCTACTACAGCGATGGTGCCAGGGCTGCAGTACGGAGAGCCGGTACCATTTATTTTCTTACCGATTTCTTTACCAGTTTGCTCAAAGCCCGATTGGCAACTCTGAAACAACTTTCATTTATTTTAAATGATTTCTAATGTTCGAAACAATTTCATTGTGCCCGAATTTTTAAAAGTGCCGGACCAATAGCCGGATGCTGTCGACAGATTTTAATGGTAGGAATTGTTGGGCGAGGAAGCAGATGAAATATTGAGTCTGGCTGCACGCGGAGAAGAGAGGAAAGATGAAGCGTGTTGATGGCCTTCTCCCGTGTGTACTGGTAGGCCTTGTGCTTCTAGTGTTGGCATGTCCGCCAGTAGCCGCCCGTCCCAAGGGCAACACCCTCTTTGACCTTCCCATTGCCCAGCTCATGGGAGTAAAGGGCAACGCCGGCGCCACCTGTGTCGGCTGTACCCTCGGTACGAAGCCGGAGGACTCGTCCGCGAAGACGACAGTTCTTTTTTTTTTAAGAACTGTCGCTTTCGCGTTTTTGTAGTCGTTTTCGTTCTTTTCTCGATTTTTCGAACCATCGAACAGAAGTGGCTAACTTCACAAATGTACATGTAGTGGTGGCGATCATCGAGCAGTTGGCCGAGGTGCGTAACCAGACCATCACGCAGACCGTTGACAAGCTGTGCCTTCTCCTGCCGGCCGGAATCCTTCGGCTCACGTGCGATGAAACGATTACTCTCTATGGCGCCACCATCATCGGCATGCTGGGTACTTCCCACGAGTCGACTCCGTGCATTGTTCCAAAGCCCGTTCATCTGTAACTTCAATCCGTGATATCCTGTTTGACCTTGTGCAGAGCAAAGATACACCGCTGATGACGTGTGTCAAGTGATCGGACTCTGCCACAACGCCACATGTCGTTTGTTCCCCAAACCGCGCGTCTACAACCCGCCGTCCAAAGAGGAGCGGGAGAAGATCCTGGCGGTACCCTTCTTCTTCTTTCTTGTGTCGCTTCGCTTGCGATCTTACCTGAAGTTGGCCGCTTGTGACAGACTTACAAGATGATCTCGCTTCTTAACGTTCACTCTGCGCTGTCCCACTCAAAGAACAAGAAGCGCGATCTGGGCGAGTCTCCGTGGCAATGGATCATTGATTACATCAAGAACATCGTGAACAGTCATGATCCTTGGTATGACCTTGACGGTGACAAGTTTGGTGGTACGTCTGCTTTGATCAATGGCAGTGCAGATTTAGTTGACCGTTTACACACTTTGCCCAGACCTTACAGAGACACTGCGCGGCACATTCTGGCGAGGCGCAGACTGCAACGATTTTGCTTATGACATCTACCCTGGCCGTGCAAAGACCAACCGTCCGGTACGCCGGCTATCGAAGTGACTTGAGCCCAACAGAGAAGTTTCTTAATGAGGACTCATGATTTCAAACAGCCGAGTGAAGACCACAACTGCAATGGGATCAAGGGCGCTGATTCTCAGGGCCGCTCGTACGAGGATCTTTACTGCTCTGGCACCAAGCAGTACGGCATTGCCATTCTTGGTGACTCTGCCGGTATGGTTTCTGTTTCTTGTCAGCTACTCTGAAGTCCAAGATTATTGACCCACCAACAGCGGCGCATTTCCACATCCCACCGGAGTACGTCACCGCGAGCCTGATCGAAGACAACACCTATGATAGGATGTTAGACATTCTTGCTGATGAGTTTGATTGGCCTATGGTACTCACCAGACACTTATGGATTGCTTGTTGTTGTCCTAATGCAACATTCTATCCTTTATCCAGATGTCCACCACTACAGGACACATCAATATGAGCTGGCCGGGCACGCCGCAAGGTCCAGTGTCTTCAATGTACTTGAAGATGAGGGAACGCAACCTCTGCATGCATCGCGGTGTGTATTGCAGTTTACGCTTACCCTTTCCACGCGCAATCCGATGACCTTTGTAATCTGTGCTCTAGATTTCCAGAACCTAGGAGTGAATGGCGCCAGGACGGGCTCGATGGCTGACAAGATCATGTACAGTCTATCAAGAAATCAGACCAATGACCATCCCCTGATTCTCAACTACGCCTTGATTGGAAATGGTCTGTTTTGTTTTTCCCATTGCCCACATTCTTTATGATTCTCACGGGAGATGTAAATGGCAGATGTGTGCAACGGTCACTACGGCACCGGTCATATGACCACTCCTCAAGAGTTCTATCAGAATGTCTTGACAGGTACTCCTGAATTCTTCGTCTTCCTTTGTAGGAATGATCATGGCTAAATCAGAACAAATTGTTGCAACAGCTCTTAATTATCTGGACACGGTGCTTCCCGCTGGAAGCCACGTTCTATTCACTGGCCTTGTCGACGGTCGCGTTCTCTATGATGCTTTGGCTAATCGCCTACACCCTCTAGGTACCTTTGCAATCCCTCATCTTGCTGCACTCGACGTGTCGGCTTATCACAGAGACATACCTTTGAACGCAGGTCTGCTGCATGGTGATGTAACCTATGCCCACTATTATGACTACATGAACTGCTTGGACACTTCGCCCTGCTTTGGCTGGATGAATAGGCATGACATCTACTATCCTACTTACATGTGGATTGTGGTAACGTTGGTAACCCGATGATGTAATGCAGTGATCCCTATTGGCGAAACGCCACCACGCAGAGGGCCATGGAGCTCAACCAGGTCTACGGCCAGGTACATCACGCACCCTTCCTTCTTATAGTCTTGGTCGTGACTCAAACTTGTTGCGTCGTGCTTGTGGTGACATTGGCCAGATCATTGCGAACCACACATTCAAGAACTTCGACATGTACTACTTTGAACCGCCCCTCAAGGGTACGCGTGAGCAGGCAAAGAGAAGCAGTTGCTTGGCCTATCCTAACAACGGTGCTGTTCCAAATATGTAGAGGTCATTGCTCAGTGGAATAAGAATGGAGGACAAACATGGCAGCTCATTGAGCCTGTAGATGGGTACTGTTCGCGCTCAGAGAACGCTCGAACTTGGGCTAGGCGTCACATTGACATTGCTGCCGTGGTTTGTCAGATTCCACCCGAATCAGTTGGCCAACGCCCTGTTCGCTGATTACCAGTGGAACGTGCTCCTTACCAAGTACCCGCAGCTCGTCGGTGACATCAACCCACACAACGCCGAGATTCTCGCCCGCTTCGGTGATCAGGGTACTTTTTCTCTCCAAATGCATGAATCCACACATGCGTTTCATCATTAACGTGCGTGCCTTCTCGTCACAGGAGGATACTGAGGAATCCTTGTGACTCATTTCCATCATTGATGTCCTAGGACGGGAGGACTTGCCCTACTGTCCCAGGGCATCCTTAGCATGCCTTGTCAAGGGTAGAGCAACAACTTTAACAGTGTCGCCCACACATTGATCCTTCAAACCCTCACATTCTTTGCAAGTGATAATGCTAGTCTCGCACATACTGATGATGCTATGCTCTTTCTAATTACATGTATCGTTAGTTACAAAGGTTGATATGTACAAGTGGCAGCATCAACGCCTGCCGTTCCGTCGCTGTGATCGAGTCTTGAGTGCGAGTTCATCGCTCTCGTGCACAAGCTCGGTGAGAAGGATCTGCGGTCCAGATGAGGGGTATGCGTAGTGCCAATACTCTACAAAGCTGAAGCCGTAGATACGTTTGCCGAAGTCGAAGCCCATCCGCTTCAGCTCCCACAAGTATTCGTCGATTAGCCGGCCACGCGATAAGTCAATGTGATGGTGCAGCACCGTACGGCCCGTGTCATCCACCGCGTTGATATCAGCGTGGTAACGGTGAAGCAGATCGACAACTTTCCCGGTTACTCCGTTAAAGGGCACGGCATGGATGGGCATGGGGCTTAGACCCTGGTCGGTTGGTATCCGCTGGTTGGGATCAATGCCCAGCTGTAGTAGGACTTGTAGGTTGTCCATCATTCGGTCCTCGTTGTGGACCTCTCGCAGGATCACCAAGAGAAGAAGAGACCTGCAGAGGACAACACTGACATGTCAATCACTGTGTTCTTGATCCCTCGTTAGTTGGATCGTACCCGGTTTGTGTATTGATGGTGAGACCGCGACTTATCATAAGGCGGAGAACTGGTGAAGGGCTGTGGAGGATCTTCATCATGACTTTCCAGTGTCGCTTCTCACTGGCCACTTCCGCCAAGACACTCTTCCAAGATTCCATCGGGCATGAGTCGAAGACCGTGTTCAGTGCTGCTAGGACGGCCGCCTGACTGCGTGGTTTGTTTGTTGATGAGCACGTTTGTGAAACGATCGTATCAAGCAGCTCCAGCTTGAGCTCCTTCGGGATATCACCGTAGCTTCCCACCAGCAAGCGAGCATGGGAGAGCCTTCGCTCTAGCGCTGAGACGTCCTCCGCTGGCAGATTCGTGAATAGTTGAAACAGTGGAGCAGGCTTGGCTTTTGTTCCATTCTGTTGAGAAATGTATGTCCCAGTGTAAGAACGCGAGACCTCAGACACAGAAATGAGTGAGTTTCATACCAGTCGAACATAGGGGTTGGCTCCTCTGCTGAGGAGCAGCTGCACCATATCTTGGTTGAGCGCGTTCAAAGCCAGGCTCAAGCAAGTATCACCTGCAGCCGTCGATATGTTGAGATCGGCTCCCGCGTCAAGAAGATGCTCTGCCAACCTGACATCCCCGCCAATGACAGCCAGCGCCAAGGCCGTTTCTCCTTGGTGCCCTTTCTTGTTGATGAGTTCAGGCGAGGCGTGCTTGAGAATGAAGTCGATGGTCTTGGTAAGACCATGACCACATGCCTTGTGGAGCACCGTGCGACCAGAAAAGGTGCCTGGCTGCATCAGCATATTGTGCCAGGCAGAATGCATGTCCAGATTGAAGAGATACTCCATTAGGTCCACTTGTTGGGTTTCCGCTGGAGGAGATAACCAAATTAGCTTCATACTGCAAGTATTCGCACAGCACGAGGTTGACGCACCCGCAAGATGAAAGAGCATCTTCGTGTCCATGCCGAGCAAAAGGAGTACTTTCTCCATCGTAAAACCGTCGTTGATGATCGGAGCCTCTTGCCCGCTCGGTACATTGAGCACTCGGGCAGAGGCGGCGTGAAGGAGCCATAGTATTAGCTCCATTGACAGATCCATACGAACGGCTTGCTCGATCGTGGTGCAGGAGACTGTTCCGCCCTTGCCGACCAGCATGCGAATGGCTGGCACGTTCTTTGCGCGTACCGCCACATTCACGAGGCTCTCAGCGTAGGGATGCTCGATCAGTTCCCAGTTGAGATAAGGCCACTCCGCCACTTCGTAGAGAATGATGTTATGATGCTGCGCGATGGCGAACGCAAGTGCCGCGCGAATGTTCGCGTTCGCCTCTGCGCGAAGCGTCTTATCCACTTCCTCTTCACCATCGGCCCCTGACCCGCTCGCCATCGGTGGAAGCAGTCGCTCGCGGTAATGCAGAAGCGCCAGCAGACACCGCTGACGCACTTCCATGGCCGTCTCCTCCTTTGGCAACAGCGCTGATCGACCGAAACGTCCCTTGTACACCTGTATCCCACCATTTTAGTAAATCCACACAAAACAGCACAAAATAATTTTTACAAATCAATTGAATTATTTGTAAAAATTATAGTATTTTAAATAAACATCAAAAATGAAAGTATTATTTTATTGTTTAATAAATAGCAAGGACAATCATAAAAAATGTAAATGTAGTGTAGATTTGTAGGGAAAGGATTAAGGTTTTGGATGTATGGCTGAGTTGTGTTGTTGTGAAAATGGACAGGCCTGGATGAAGAATGAAGAGGAAGTCATATTCACTCCAAACGACAAAAGTGAAGAGCCAACAACTTCTCTTCAGAACAGGGCCAGTTCTGCTCTAGGACTTGGTTGGTTTACATTTCGTAACGATTTGGAAAGATTGAAATGAATTAGGAACAGGCATAATGGATTAGAATTTTTTTTCCAGGAATATAAAAGAGAAAAGATGCAAAGCGAGAGGGTGGACGAAGAGGAGTTGGCGGCCATCGAGGCTGCTTTCCGCCAGGCGGAGGCCGATGTTCCTGTCCCAACTCCATCGGGCTCCATCACGAATAGGAAGCGTCCTTTGTCGTTGGTGGTGCAGCAGCCAGTGGCGCCAACCGACGAGCCGACCAGCGATGTCAAGGAGGAACAGCAACGGAGCAAGCGCGCCATGCTCCACCAGGGACGGTCTAGTGCCGTTAAGACGGGCATGTCTCCAAGTGGTCCCTCTGTCCAGAGTCTCTGGCCCTCACGGACATCAGGACCTACCGTCAGTTTCATCATCGATAACGATCGAGGCAGTACGGTGACCTACGAGCGTTCCTTCCTGTCGTCCGAGGAGTGCACTCGTCTATTTGAAGATTTGCGGTCATCATCGAGCCCATGTCAATGGAGTCGTGATGAGCTGGTCATCTACGGTCGCCCCGTACTCTCTCCGCGACTGGTCTGTGCGTTTGGGGACGCCGATACGACGTACCACTACTCAGGGATGACAAGACGCGGCGAGGGCTGGCCTGAGTGTCTTCTCGAGCTCAAGCATCGAGTGGAGGAGCGAGCAGGCCATCCCTTCAACTACGTACTTCTCAATCTCTACCAGAATGGTGATGACTATATCGGCTGGTACGAGCATGCCGAAGCTCCGTATTCGCTTTCGCTTTTCGTTCTTTCTGATGAGGAACCTATGATCAAGGCACAGCGACAAGGAAGGCGACCTGGTGCCTGGCTCGACTATCGCCAGCGTAAGCCTTGGTGCTAAGCGGTATGAATGAACAACATGCACTTGGTTAGTGAGGGCACTGCTAAGCAGGCGTTGGTACCAGGGTGTTCAAGCTTCGGAACGAGCAGACCAAGGAGGTGAAGGATGTGTGGCTCGACCCTGGTAGTTTGCTAATGATGAAGGGGAACACGCAGAAACACTACAAACACAGCGTACCTAAATCTCGAGTACGATGGCCTCAAGCAGACCTTTAGTTGGCCGCTATGAAGATACTCACTGCCTCTCTGAAGACGATCACAGCGAGCAGGATCAACCTTACCTTCCGCCGTATCAAGCAAACTTGAGGACGATTTATGAAGTTCTGATGGAGAAGCCTTGGTTTATACGAATTGAAGCGGAATGCCTACTCAGGCATGCCGTATACGCGTGCCATGAAGGCGCATACATCGAACAGTTGAAGAAACTCGTCTGCACTGTCTACGAGTGCCTGGTCTGCCGCCGCAAGCCTTTTCATTATCTCTGCCTTTTTCTTGTTGCTAAGTGCCGAATCCACGATCCTATCATGAATCTGGCTCAGTGCCTGGAAGGATACCTCTTAGCATAAACAGCCAACGCGAAACAAAAGTGCTCACTTACCTGGCCAGCAGAATAACCATCCAGGGTTGTCTCTGTCACTGCGGGATAGATGCGGAACATCGAGCCGTCAACGCAAGCGTCCATAAGTCGTCCGATTTTTGCCTCCGGAATGACCTGAGAGCATAGTTGATTTACTTTTGCCCTGAGCACATTTGCAGAAGTCTACGTACGCCAGCTATTTCGACAATAGCTTCACTTGTAATTTCCTGATCACCGTACAACGTGCTCACCGATTGAAGGGTCGTGATTGCTTTACGCAGATCACCCCCAGACAGAGTTACAAGCTTTTCTAGACCCTAATTGTACATGCAAACTTCTTAGTTCATTTCGCTTCTCTTCATTCTGCATGGCGTACCTCTTCCGTGACCTTGACTCCTTCTGCCGCGCAGATAGAAACAAGCTTGTCCCCCATTGTGTCTCCTTCAAGAGGTCTAAATCGGAACTTGGCACAACGTGAAGCAAGAGGATCAATGATTCTGGATGAAGATACAGTGAGCCTACCAAGCCAAAATACACATCAGCGAATCCGTACCGACTCACATAGTTACAAATGAGGCAGAAGCGAGTCACTTTGGAATAGTTCTCAATGATCCGTCGGAGCGCGGCTTGCGCATCTGCCGTCATGGAATCAGCCTCGTCGAGAATGATCAACTTGTATGGAGGACACTGCCTTCCGTTTACTACAGCTGCCCCAGTTGCCACCTACAGTGGGTTTTTGAGTTACTGCGCCTGGTACAAGGACAATTAAAGCGTTTGATCGCGAGATGCAAGCCGCACCTGTGAAAATGACTTGACCTTGGAACGAATGACGTTGATGCCTCGCTCATCAGAGGCATTGAGTTCCATCACTCGTGTCTTGAAGTGTTCAGCACTGTACAAGCAGAGCACAATGAGGTGAGTCCACACCTTGCACGTGCTTTGTTACGCAAGCTATGAACCTCTACTACGTGTAGCCGTACCCAAACAGCTCATGCCCAATGGCCAGCGCAGTGGAAGTCTTGCCTGTACCAGGAGGTCCGTAGAAGAGGAGATGGGGCAACTGCATCATTACCGCACAGGGTTAATTCAATCAGAAATCGAATATAAAATGGAAGAAGATAACACATACGTTGCCTGTGTCCAAAGATTTCTTCAATGCACGAACGACCTCTTCTTGATACACGACATCGTCCACCGTTCGTGGTCGGCTGCAAAATGACAAGTCAGTATTGTAATAATCGGAAAATGGCCACCAACTGGCCCCGATTTTTGAGAAAAGTAGACGAACTATTTTTCCACCCAGGGGGATTTCTGCGCTCGCTTCTCCCCAATAAATGTGTGGTCCTTGTACATGGCGGCACCTGATGGTTTGGAATGGCTGCCTGTCTGGGCACGCTTGCAAGCTTTTCCCGCCAAAAATTGATATCC
>CDEZ01022739.1:22015-38370 GCA_000826365.1 Acanthamoeba royreba | reverse complement strand
ATGATGATGATGATGATGATGATGATGATGATGACGATGTGTATGATGTGCATGATGTGCATGATGATGTGATGATGATGATGATGTGTATGATGATAATGATGGTGGTGACGGAGAACAGGCGAGAGTGATCTCGACATGCAGTACATCACGGGCATGGGTTCCAACGCATCGACCATCTTCCACCTCAACGACAACAACGGATGGAGCACCTACGACTGGGCTGTCGAGACTGCCAACTCTCTGAACCCAGCTATGGCACGTTCCCCTTCTTCTTCGTCATCTTCCTTCTCCAACTAGTTGGCGAAGAGCAAGCGAAGCGGACAAACTTGAAGTCTGATAATATTATCGTGAACCTTGCGCACCACAGGTGTACTCCATGTCGTGGGGATCGTATGAACTATCCACCACGGGAACAGTGTACTCCACCACCTCGCCGAGCGAGACTCAGTTCGCCAAGTTGGCGGCCCGCGGGATCACGATTCTGGTGTCCTCTGGTAACGTAGGAGTTAAACTCTTTGGGGAAACTCAACACACACTCTCCTGATGACTGTGTGTCTTCACACGTGCGTGTGCCATCCTTTGATTGCGCAGGCGACGGAGGAGCTGCTGGTGGTTCTCAGGCTTGTCCATTGGATGTCTCTCGCTACTGCTACCCTGGCGGTTGCGCGCACACCACCACGAGCTGTACGCCTCTGATCCCACCTCTGGTGATGCATGTAGACATCACCACCCTCTTCTTCCTCTCACCTGCACGTGGCCTTCTCAGGTGGTCAGGTCATCATCACGGATGTTTATGGCACACGGAGCTTCCCCGCAAGTACGTTTCACCAAACGTTTCAACATTCTGAAACTTTTTCTTTCTTTTTCTTTTTCTTTTTCTTTTCGATTTTTGTTTTATTTCCCTTTTTCTTTTCGTTTTTCCTTAAATATTCTTCTTTTAAACCATTTCCTTTTCTAATGATTATTTATCTGACCTGTCTCAATATATAATTTTTATTTATTTTGTTATTTTTACCTTTGTTTTATATTATTATTTTGACGAATTATTTCTACATGAAGCCAACACAGGCAAGTTCACCACGGCCACAACGAGCGCCATCACGACGTGGCTATCCCAGCAGACCGGCTGTAACGGCGCCATCGAAGTGGACAGTAATGGTACTTATTTTCTTTTGTTTTTTTTTGAACCTTGTTCCTTTTCGACATGTGCATGATGATGATGATGGTGATGATGGTGATGATGGTGATGATGTGCATGATGATGATGATGTGCATGATGTGACTGACACTATGGTGGATCGATGATGATGACGACGACGATGATGATGATCAGGACTGGAATGGCTGTACACCACGTGCACATGTTCGCAGCTCACCTACGGCACCGTCAGCGGTGTACAGATACAGTACGTTCGGACCTAAACTCACCGTGTTCTTCACACGTGCAGTGCAACTAGCAGTATCTATTGCTTCAGAATGAATGATTGATGCTGATGGCGATGGTGATGTGGAATCATGACTTACCTCCGACCTCTGATGACAACAGATCCTTCAACACGACGACATCATCGTGGCCCAAGCTGACCCCTCAGTACCCTGCCTCCAGTGCGTGGGTCACCACAGTGGGCGCCACCGAGTGGAACAGCAATGGTACGATTCGACTGGATGATGGCGCACGATGATGGTGATCATCTGCATGATGATGAATGAATATAGGCTAAGTTGGTGGCGGTACTCTGGTTAGGAATCGACACCACGGCGACCAACGAGGGTCTCTCGTCCATCACATCGGGTGGAGGCTTCTCGAACGTGGTCAGCCTCCAGTCGTGGCAGAACTCGTCCGTTCTGACATACCTCTCCAACGTGGCTGGCCTTCCGCCCTCTTCCTACTACAACTCCTCCGGTACCTACACCATTCCACTCAGCGCGTGTGCTCGTTACAAGCGATTGCGTTCGATCATGATCATGCTGATTGTATTGGTGATGTGGATGACTGATGAATGCATCAGGGAGAGCATATCCAGACATAAGTTTACTGGGACACCTCTACGCGGTCATGTACGGCGGCACCTACGCCAACTCTACGCCCGCTGTATGTACTCCCCAGCCTCACACAACACACATTGCCTAATGCATGACTATCCGCTTTAGTGGTACCTATTTGATGGGACCAGCTGCAGCTCTCCCGCTCTCGCGGGGATGTTTACCCTCATCAACAAGATGCGCTACGACAAGTATGTTCTTCTACTGTGGAATGTGGTTGCGTTGATCCATTCTCATCGTCGTCTTCATCATCTCCACAGGGGTAAAGTGCAACTGGGATTCCTCACGCCGCTCCTCTACCAGATGGCCACCGATCGGCCCAGTGCGTTCGTTGATGTCACCACGGGCACCAACAAGGCCACCATGGGATACATTTGCACTGCTGGCTTCCCTACCGCCACCGGATGGGATCCTGTCACTGGTGTACGGCCTCTTCATCAACTCCTCCCTTTACTCTGTTTGACACTGATCCTCGTCATCTTCATCTCATCACCATCAATGAATGCAGCTGGGAGTACCCAACTTCGGAGTGATGGCGGACTACTTGGTCAACTACGATGGTATCGCTGCTCCCAGCCCTGCGCCCAGCGGTACGCCCTCGTCTACGCCAACCGTGAGCCCGACTGGATCGGGCACACCCACTCGGAGTCCCACCCGATCGCCCACATCATCCCCGACGCAGAGTCGTACACCCACGCCTTCGGCCTCCACATCTGCCACGGTATCGCCAACTCCGAGCTCGACGCGTACGCCAACTGCGTCCCCTTCCCCAACACGATCGCCCAGCACATCCCCTACAATCTCGACTAGTCCGTCTCAAAGTTCATCGCCCACCAAGAGTGGATTACCCACAACAACAGCGACACCAAGCCCATCGCAATCACCCACACTGTCAGTGAGCGTGACTCCGACCTCAACTGTGTCACCAAGCCCATCACGATCTGTGGAGCCAACGCCGAGCGTATCACCGACTCCAACAGTGACACCAAGTCCGTCTCAGTCATCAACGCCCTCATTCAGCGTGACACCGACTTCCAGCGTGACGCCAACATCCACAGTCACGCCAAGCGCATCAGCAGAGCCCACGAAGAGCGTATCGCCCACGCCGACAGCGACGCCCAGCCCGTCCATGTCTTCGACTCCATCGTTCAGTGCAACGCCAACATCCACAGTGTCACCAAGCATATCACGATCAGCTGAGCCAACAAAGAGCGCATCGCCCACGTCGACAGCGACACCGAGCCCATCTCAATCACCCACGCCATCAGTGACCATGACTCCGACCTCCACGGTGTCGCCAAGCGCATCACGATCAGCAGAGCCAACAAAGAGTGTGACTCCCACGTCGACAGCGACACCGAGCCCAACTCAATCACCCACGCCATCAGTGAGCATGACTCCTACCTCAACTGTGTCGCCAAGTGCATCACGATCAGCAGAGCCAACAAAGAGTGCATCCCCCACGTTGACAGCAACACCGAGCCCAACTCAATCACCCACACCGTCGGTGAGCGTGACTCCGACCTCAACCGTGTCGCCAAGCCCATCACGATCGGCAGAACCGACAAAGAGCGTATCACCGACTCCGACAGTGACGCCTACCTCATCTCAATCCACCACACCATCGTTCAGTGTGACACCGACTTCCAGCGTGACACCAACATCCACAGTCACACCAAGCGCATCACGATCAGCAGAGCCGACAAAGAGCGTGTCGCCCACGCCGACAGTGACTCCCAGCCCGTCCATGTCTTCGACTCCATCGTTCAGTGCAACTCCGACCTCCACGGTGTCTCCAAGCGCATCACGATCAGCAGAGCCGACAAAGACCGTGTCACCCACGTCAACAGTGACGCCCAGCCCATCCACGTCTTCGACTCCTTCGTTCAGTGCAACGCCAACATCCACAGTCACGCCAAGCGCATCACGATCAGCAGAGCCAACGAAGAGCGTATCGCCGACTCCGACAGTAACGCCTACCCCGACTCAATCCACCACTCCATCGTTCAGTGTGACGCCGACTTCCAGCGTGACACCAACATCCACAGTCACGCCAAGCGCATCACGATCAGCAGAGCCAACGAAGAGCGTATCGCCCACGTCAACAGCGACACCCAGCCCGTCCATGTCTTCGACTCCATCGTTCAGCGCGACTCCAACAGCCACAGTTACGCCAAGTGCGTCACGATCAGCAGAGCCAACGAAGAGCGCATCGCCCACATTGACAGCAACACCGAGTCCATCTCAATCACCCACGCCATCAGTGACCATAACTCCGACTTCAACTGTTTCACCAAGCCCATCACGATCTGTGGAGCCAACGAAGAGCGTCTCACCCACTCCAACAGTGACACCAAGTCCGTCTCAGTCATCAACGCCCTCATTCAGCGCCACTCCGACCTCCACCGTCACACCAAGCGCATCACGATCGGCCGCACCAACGAAAAGCGTATCGCCCACGTCTACAGCGACACCTAGCCCAACTCAATCAACCACACCATCTTTCAGCGTGACACCGACTTCCAGCGTGACACCAACATCCACAGTCACGCCAAGCGCCTCACGGTCAGCAGAGCCAACAAAGAGCGTGTCACCCACGCCAACAGTGACGCCCAGCCCGTCCATGTCTTCGACTCCATCGTTCAGCGCAACTCCTACCTCCACCGTGTCGCCAAGCGCATCACGATCAGCAGAGCCGACAAAGAGCGTGTCGCCCACGCCAACAGTGACACCCAGCCCGTCCATGTCTTCGACTCCTTCGTTCAGCGCAACGCCGACCTCCACCGTGTCGCCAAGCGCATCACGATCAGCAGAGCCAACGAAGAGCGCATCGCCCACATTGACAGCGACACCGAGCCCAACTCAATCACCCACACCGTCGGTGAGCGTGACTCCGACCTCAACCGTGTCGCCAAGCCCATCACGATCGGCAGAGCCAACGAAGAGCGTATCACCGACTCCGACAGTGACACCAAGTCCATCTCAGTCGTCAACGCCCTCGTCCAGTGTGACGCCGACTTCCAGCGTGACGCCAACATCCACAGTCACGCCAAGCGCATCACGATCAGCCGAGCCGACAAAGAGCGTGTCGCCCACGCCAACAGTGACTCCCAGCCCGTCCATGTCTTCGACCCCATCGTTCAGCGCAACGCCGACCTCCACCGTGTCACCAAGCGCGTCACGATCCGCCGAGCCAACAAAGAGTGTATCGCCCACGTCGACAGCGACACCGAGCCCAACTCAATCACCCACACCGTCGGTGAGCGTGACTCCGACCTCAACCGTGTCGCCAAGCCCATCACGATCGGCAGAGCCAACGAAGAGCGTATCACCGACTCCGACAGTGACGCCAAGTCCGTCTCAATCCACCACTCCATCGTTCAGTGTGACACCGACTTCCAGTGTGACACCAACATCCACAGTCACGCCAAGCGCATCACGATCGGCAGAGCCGACAAAGAGCGCATCGCCCACGTCAACAGTGACTCCCAGCCCGTCCATGTCTTCGACTCCATCGTTCAGCGCAGCGCCGACCTCAACCGTGTCACCAAGTGCATCACGATCAGCCGAGCCCACAAAGAGCGTATCGCCCACGTCGACAGCGACTCCAAGCCCATCTCAATCCACCACGCCATCGGTCACCGCATCACCAACATCAACGGTGTCACCAAGCCCATCACGATCAGCAGAGCCAACGAGAAGTGTCTCTCCTACTTCCACGGCAACGCCGAGCCCATCTCAATCACCTACTCCATCATTCACTGCGACTCCAACATCTACCGTTTCCCCGAGCGCGTCACGATCAGCAGAGCCGACAAAGAGCGTATCACCCACTGCCACTGTGACTCCAAGTCCCTCTGCGTCCACAACACCGTCGGTCAGCCCGACGCCAACCTCTACTGTGTCCCCGAGCCCATCTCGATCGGCCGAGCCATCAAGAAGCGTGTCACCCACTTCAACAATTACGCCAAGTCCATCCCAATCAGGCACACCATCAGTGAGCGTGACTCCGACCTCAACGGTGTCACCAAGCGCGTCACGATCAGCCGAGCCAACAAAGAGCGTGACTCCCACTTCTACGGTGACGCCAAGTTCATCCCAATCAAGCACCCCATCAGTCACTGCATCACCAACGTCGACGGTATCACCGAGCGCATCACGATCAGCAGAGCCAACGAAGAGCGTATCGCCCACGTCGACAGCGACACCAAGCCCAACTCAATCCACCACACCATCAGTGAGCGTGACGCCTACCGCAACCGTGTCGCCAAGTGCATCACGATCAGCAGTGCCGACAAGGAGCGTGTCGCCCACGCCAACAGTAACGTCGACCCCATCTCAATCAGGCACGCCATCGGTAACTGTTACTCCGACCCCAACGGTGTCGCCAAGCCCATCACGATCAGCAGAGCCGACAAGAAGTGTCTCTCCTACTGCCACGGCGACGCCGAGCCCATCTCAATCCACCACGCCATCGTTCAGCGTGACTCCTACCTCCACGGTCACGCCAAGCGCATCACGATCAGCGGAGCCAACAAAGAGCACATCGCCCACATCTACCATCAGTTCCTTCTCTGCAAGCGCTGTTCCCAGCTCAAGCAGGACACCAAGCCCATCGCACTCAGCGGAGCCATCCAAGAGCGTCTCACCCACTTCTTCCAGGTCGCCAACGCCATCTGGTAGCACAACGCCCACACCCACCGTCTCGCGGAGCCCTTCTCGAAGCTCGACGCCATCCGCAAGTACTACTCCGTCGGCCACGGCATCCCTCTCGCTTACCCCCTCGCCCTCCCGATCCTCCACTCCTTCTCGCTCCCCGTCTCGCTCTGCCTCCTCCACTCCTTCACCCACTCCCACACGTACTGGGACTCCCACCCGATCGCCCTCACGTTCGCCTTCATCAACTCCGACACGCTCTCCCACTCGCTCAAGTACTCCGACTCGATCGCCTTCACGCAGTCCCACTCCTACCAAGTCGCCCTCTCGGACACCCTCACTAACGCCTGCAAGGAAGTGATCTCTGGGACAGAATGGAGAATTCTTGTCTCTTTCTGGTATCCCTCAATCACAGACAGCTACCTTCTTACCATGAGTGTGTACTGTGAAGAAATGCTGTGTTGTGGTTAACGTTGTTGTACAAGGTGCACGCACTCCATCACGACTGAGGCCCGAGCGCAGCAGAAAGAGGGTTGAAGTTCATGTGCTCTTCGTATCTGAATTTCCATCACAACCCAATAAGTTAGTGGGCAGGGCCATGTTCCTTAGTGGGAACAGCGAGAGCAGTGAGACTCACCTGACTTCTAAGTCCTTCTTCTTCTTGCCCAGAAGACCCTTCTTCTCGTCCTCTTCCTCAGGGAAAAGCGATGGCTGAGGCTGCCTGACCTTAATTCCTATGTTTGGGATCAAATCAGATCATCAGGCCAGAGAGAAAGAACAAATCGCATCCGACTGATGTACGCACCTGTAGGCATGCTGAGCGGCACAGCAGCCTGAGGGATGAGCACTGGCTGCACAACCTGGCCCTGCAGAGCGCCCTGTGCTTTGTTGAACACGTTCATCGGGTTGGCCGCTGCTCTCCTGTTTGGTGCATGTGTAGTCAGCCTTGGCTCAGTGATCAAAGCACAAAGTTAGATACAAACCTTGCAACGCTCTTGATCTTCCTCTGTCGAGACCTCTCCTTTATCTCCTCTAGCTTGCTATTGTAAACCTTAAGTTCCGCTCCGCCGGGGGTCTGCAGCAAGGCCGCTCCCTCCGTGGCCGCCCAGTTGTTGAATTCCTTTTCCTCTTCTTCGTCATCAAGATCGTCATCGTCGTCTTCCAAGTCGTCCTCGTCTCCCTCTCCGTTGTTAGCAACGATTTGGGGTGGTGGCGCTGGAGGAGCAACGCTGCTTCCTCCGCCGGGAAGCAATCCCACCGGTATGCGGCCTGCCACAGGTAGTGCCACCGCAGCCAACGGAGCGCGAGGCACGATCGGAGAGGAGGGCGTGGTGGATGTGGTCCCACTGAGTACAGCCACCCCAGCCAGGAGGTTCTTCTTCATGCGCTCCTCTTCCTGAGCCTTTCGGATCTCCTCTTCCATGGCTTGCTTTCGTTGCTGCGAATCCATCGGGCGAAGATTGAAGTTAAGATACCAAACTTGAGATAAATGAAGGTTGGGAGCTTCACCTGTTGAAGACTCTCGTAGGGAACGGTGTTGAGGCCTGGCAGGGCAAACATGTTGCATGGAGCCCTGGCGCCACCTGCAGGGGCTGGTGATGGCTCTGGTGGTGGGGGAGGAGGAGGCTCCACTTGAGGTGTGAGAGGAATTGCGGGCGTTGGAGGCGCATTGCCGCCCTCTCCGCCTACGCGACGGCGGCCATAACGCAGCGGCGACAGCGCCTGACCTTCCTCGGTGCCCATCCTGCCAGCAGAGTCTCAGACATCACAAGCAAGGACCCACATATGGATGAGGACGATCGCTCACCTGCGTATGTCCTGCAACACGGAGTGCTTCCTGGCCCGATCGGCTTCACGCAGACCAGGAGCCACGCGCGTGAGTTCAGGGTTGACCTTGAGAACCTGTTCGAACACCTTTTCCTCTCGTTCCACCGGTCTGAGTCCAGTCTTGAGGTCCTGCTTTCAACATTTGGTTAACCATCAAAACAAGAAGACAACGGAGGAGGATGAGGAAACTCACCCTCGTCTTGATGTCATGGAGGACAGAGCACTTGCGCTGTCGATCCGCCACACCCACCACGCGCCTGAGATCCGGATCCGCAGTGCTGACCTTCTGGAGAATCTTCTCACTCTGCGCTGTGACGAAGGAAGGGTAGATTCGTTCTCGTTGTGTGAAGGCTGGGGCGCGAGGGAAGTGTAGAGGATGAGGGAACTTGAATCGACTTCCTTCCTCGTAGAGAAACGCCTCTTCAGGAGGGATCGCCGGCTTCTGTATGACGGGCGCAGGCGGAGGGGGAGTAGGTGGAAGAGCCGGCAGAGGAGGAGGTGCTGCAGCGGCTTGCTTCTCTGCAAGTCGGCGCTCCTCTTCCACCGCCCTTTGCTCAGCCTCCTCACGGGCCTTGTTGAGCATCGCGATGCGCTCACTGATGGCGCTTCCCGGCTTGGGGTTGAACTTGAGTCCGCTCATCTTCTTCTCAGCTTCTTCAGTCTGGAGTCCAACGTTACCCCCCTGACTCCGCACCCTGGCTGTTATAGCTTTCTTGTCCACAAAGGTGATGTGCAGGTGGTAACCACCAGTCTTACCTTGCGCGTGGGTTGGTGATGATGCTTGTCCGTTCGCTAATGTGTAAACATTTCCTTTTACAGATAAAAATCAAATCCTTTAGAAAACGCAAAATAATTTCGGAAACGACTTGAGAAAAAACGAATTTTAGAGAAGAAGCAAAACAGGTTCCATGTTACAAGAGGATGATGATGAAGTGGGATGATGATGAAAGTGATGAAGATGATGATGATGATGGGTGAAGATGGAAGGCTGTAGCTGATGGGAAAAGGAGGATGAGGAGGAGCAGTAGTTAGAGGGAGATTACACGGACAAAAACGCCCCATGCACGAGAGTCAAGAGGTGATGGAAGCAAGCTTGCAGCAAAGCCTGGAGGGAAAGGGGTGCAGTAGTGATGGTGATGTGGTAGAAGTGATGATCAAGTGTGATGAGGAATCGGAGCCATTGTGGTTCCACAGGCCCTGCCTAAGCTTGAGCGAACGAGATGATCAAGGCGCGTCCGTCGGCGAAGTGGTCGAGGAGATAGCTCCCGCTTCGCGTAGAAGGCGTCGATGTCATTAGAAGTGAGGGAGAGACGTCCATTTAAGCAGAGGTAGGTTGAGGAAGAAGAGAAGTAGAGGAGGGCTATAATGCAGGAGAAGCAGAATTGGGCGATGACGAAGGAGCGAAGCCATGGAGATCAGTAAAACCTGCCGTTGTCGCCATCGTTGTCGCGGGACCAGTAATCGTGGCCGCTTCGCGATGCCCACGGAGCGTAACTGCTTCCGCTGT
Organism: Acanthamoeba royreba; assembly: GCA_000826365.1. NCBI lineage: Eukaryota > Discosea > Longamoebia > Acanthamoebidae > Acanthamoeba > Acanthamoeba royreba. The sequence goes on along the minus strand of CDEZ01022739.1, from coordinate 28,334 downwards.
CAGAACTGTCGTTCCTTCCATCATCGAGGCCGTCGTCCTCGCTATCGAACTCTGGCTCATCGTAGCTGCGCCGCCAACTGTCTCGTGCGCCGTCCATCAGGGGAACTCGCGAACTGGCCTTTACGAACTGGAACTCGCAGGCAAGCGGGATGTGGTCGGAACACATGTATGCGTTGGGCAATGCACCTGTCTGATTCAGCACGACTTCCTCATCCACCGGCTTGAGTATCTTACACACCTGTGAGGATAGTTGATTAGCACTCTCAAGGTTACAGTGCGCACGAGCAGCACAGATTACCTCGAACTTGTCGCTGGAGTAGAAGATGTAGTCCAGACATCCAGTAAAGTTGCCTTCGCAGATAAGGATTCATTAGAAGGAAAGTGGGCGGAGGCAAGATGAAAGCCTGAAAATTGTTGTACCGGTGAAGTTGGTGAAAGTCGGCTCACCGATGGTCTCGTATGCAGAAGCGATCCTGAAAGGGTGGCGTGGGCCTTCCCTTGTATAACGACCATAATCAAATCCATTAAAGTCCGCATGATTGCTCTCCAGCTTTCCTTCCTGTGGTGAAGAAGTGTAAGCGATAGCATTAACACCGTTGATGAAAGGTTGTACAAACCCTAATGTACTTGTAGACGCCACTGTCTGGCATCGAGTTGAAATCACCGCAGATAATGATCGGCGCACCCGCATATCTGATTGTGGCGCATTGAGGCAAATCACTACGTCGTCCATCTGGGGGAATGCCTACGATACCTTTTATTACTGCTAATGACCGTTTCGAGTTCCTCCATAAGCATGCACACCTGCATTATCTTTACATCCGGGTACTCTGGATCCCAGTGTATGTGTGTATTTACAACCACCAATATCCGCTCTTTTTCTTTCGGGTCCGGCTTGCCGGCTAAGGATATCACAGATACGTAGCACGTGAGACACAGGCGATTCAATGTAGCGCACATGGGGACGTACTCTTAAGCTCCGAAGGATGGATACACCGAAAGACCGTTGCGACGGCGATTTGGTCCTTCGTCATAAGCCTATCAAGGGCATCAACGCTTCCTGGGAACTCCTTTTCATAGCGCTTGATGGAATTGCTTTGATACTCAATCCAAAACTCTTCAAGAATCTTGTACCTGTTGTGTACAATGCCAAAAGCTTAACCCTCTTTTCACGCGTATGAATATCAGCGAGGGATAAGTACTTGTTTGTTTTGTGGAAAAGAACGCAGCCGTCAACCGAAGAACTGTCCATCATCGTTCGTGCACGCGACTTTGGCCGGTAGGTTCCGCCGTATCCCATCTTTGACATTTGTGGTTCGTAGAACGTTTTGTAGTGACCGGCTTCTACCTCCTGCGGATACACGGAATTGTTCAAACCGATATCTAATATGTTAAGTGCTTATAGGGGCATTATTACCTGAAGAGCAATGAAATCACACTCGTGAGCCAGCATTTCCTTAAGGATTTGCTGTTTTCGGTGCTCGTATTTGAGATAGCGCAGCGGGCAGTAAGAAAGAAGCTCGGGAACAGCATATTTCTCAGCCAGCACGTTGTAGCACAACACTCGAACGCAATCTGCATAATTACGTAAGCAACCTGGCCACCACCAGATAGCAGACGTAACCTCATTTGCGGTTGAACTTACCTTGTTCGCTTGTGGGCTGTTTGATGGATACCCAAGTCCGCTCTGGTGGTGGTGGAGGCACTGTGTGTACAATGCGAAAACAGTCAGTGGTATCATAGCATAACATCTTAAATTATATGAACGTACGTGCGGCCTTTTCGCGTAGGTAGCTGATCGTTGTCTCCACGCCTTGCTTGAGTATGGTGGGTGGTGGTGACACGATGGGATTGTTGTCCAGAATGAGAGACTTTAAGCGGAAGAGCTTGCCCATTTCGAATGGCAGTTCGCGAATCTTATTGCCGCCGAGAGAGAGCTCTTGTAGGTGCACCAGCCGACCCAACTGTGGCGGTAGCTTGGTGATCTGGTTGTTGCTCAGATCAAGCTTGTTCAGCTTCTTTAACGTGAAGACCGCCTCGGGAATAGCGCTGAGCTTGTTGTCGTTCAGGAAGAGGCAAGTTATGTGCCCGAAGAACGCGAGTCGCTTGCTAATCAGCGAGAGGCCCATTTTGCTCAGATCCAGACCATTCCAGCTGTTGGCCTCACCGCCGAACGTCACCAACCCGTTCTCCGCACCATCGGCGCCTCGCTTGAAGAGGTTCCGCTTCTCGTTCATCATCAGCAGCTGTTTCTCCTCTTCCCGCTCCAGCTGTTCCCCGCCTGGCAGCACAGAAATCACATCGCAATTGTCAGCTCTCTTTTTATTTTATTTTTTATGTTTTATTTTACCCTTGCTTTTTATTATCCATACATAAAAACTTGGGAAATATTCAATTATTAATAAAAATAATATTTTTGATTTTTGATAAAAATGGAAAAACGTGTAGCGGGATGATCAAGGATGGGAAATTAGAAGAGGAAAACAGGAGAAGGGGAGGATGTGGTGGGGTACCATGTTGAAGGAGGGAGGAGACCTGGTTCATTTCGCCCAGGAGGGAACGACTAATCGGTCGCGGGACTCGCTGGGACTGCGGATCCTGCATGTGGAGATGGGGCGGCATCGATGGGCCGCCAGCCGCGGGATGGTGATGGTGATGCCCATGGGTCCCGTCGCCGTTCATCGCAGCGGCCACCATTTGCTGATGGAAATTGAGCTGTTGCTGCTGCTGCTGGCTGCGCAGCTGGGCCGTGAGGCTCCCGCTCCCAGGGCCCGGGTAGCCCGCAGCGGCCGACCCTGCTGTGTAGCGATGGAGGGGTGCGCGGCCGCCCGCGCCCGGGGAGGCCTGCATGGAGGGCGATGTGTAGTAGGCATTCAGATCGACCGAGCCGCCCATGCCTGCCCCCATTAATGTCCCGCCGCCTCCCGATGATGCCGCATTCGCGTAGTTGTAGGACGCCTGGCCGCCCGAGGAAGACGAGCCACCAGCGATGGATGAAGAAGAAGAGGAGAGTACGGACGAGTAGGACGAAGGGGCGCCGGCGGCGGCCGCGTAGGGGTTGGACTTGGCCGCTGCGGCTGCGGCGGCGGAGAGATTCCCGCCTCCTCCCTGGCCTCCATGGCGGCCGCCCAGGGGGCTACTCGGGGCCCATCCCATGCCCGCGTAGGGGCCTTTTGGTGGGCCTTCCCCTGAGCCCATCATCGAGTGCATTGTGTAGGAGTTGGGCGACGGAGGAGATCAAGTCTAGGGCGGAGGGGATCCAAAATGAAAAAAAAAAATCTTCTTGGTAATCCCCCTTTCCCCTCCTGATCTCGTATCTACAGATGATGTAAGGAGCTGTAGCCGCGTAGGTGGAAAATAGAGAAAAATCAGGCGCGGTACCAAATCAACCCCAAAAACAGAAAGAAACCAAAAAGAAGAAAAAAAGAAAAGAAAAGGAAAAAAGATGTACCGGAAAGAAGTAATGCCAGGAGAAGAGAAGGGAAATGACACCCACCAAGGATGGAGAAGGTAGGAGCGAGAAGGTGCGAAGTAAGTAGTTTGAGTGATCCTGTCGTTTGCGTCTTCCCTCTCGCGACAACCGTCACGAGGTTCTTCAGAATTTCCTTATTGTTTTTCTGTTTGGCCCAAAACAACGTTATGTCAACGAAAATTCTAGTTTGTCTCCGATTCATCCTTTGGTATGTTTGGTATGAATGGAATTAAAAAATGATTTTTTGCAGTGTTCTTCTCGAGCTGGTGATGGAGAGCAACACGGCCGTGCGGTGCAGGAGGTTGGAGGGCAAGACAGCCATCGTGACGGCCTCGACCAAGGGCATCGGACTGGGTACCGACCGCCTGCGTGCTCTAAAATTCTCAGTTCTTGCCGTTTGATCAGCTGCTAACCTTAAGGTACTCCACCACACGTTGGCAGCCATCGCCCAGCGTCTTGGACAGGAAGGAGCCAGTGTTGTTGTGTCCTCGCGGCGAAAGGAACACGTCGAAAAGGCAGTCAAGTTGCTCCAGGTGCTCTGATCCTTGCTGAGATATGGTCCACCACTGCTTCACGATTCCCTCCTGTAACATGGCTCGTGCAGGACAAGGGCATCACCGCCAGCGGTCTGGTCTGTCATGTGGCGCTGGCCGAGGACCGAGAGAAGCTGATCAAGCATACACTCGATAAACACGGGCGCATCGACATCCTCATCAACAACGCAGGTATACTCAGGAGCACCAGCGCTGTGAGGGCGCACCTCGTAACTCTTGCTGGCTGGGGTTCATTGCTCACTCAAGCTGGCGGTCGTGTCGCTGCTAGGCGTCAACCCTGCATTCGGACCCATCATCGAAGCCACTGAGTCAGCGTGGGACAAGGTGTTTGAGGTCAACCTCAAGGCCGGGTTCCTGCTCTCGCGGGATGTGGCCAAGCACATGGCAGAGAAGGGCGGCGGTATATCTCTCCTGGCCCGCTGCATCACGCCAGATTGCATCAGCATTCACGACTCACGGGCTGCCTTCTTCTCCTTTGCCTCAAGCACAGGCAACATCGTGTTCGTGGCTTCGTACACGGGCTTGAAGCCGGCAACCGGTCTTGGGGTGTACTCCGTGAGCAAGACGGCCATGCTCGGACTCACCCGTACCCTCGCCTCCGAGTGGGTCGGTTTGGGCATCCGCGTGAATGCAGGTTCCTGATCAGCCTCTCTTCGAGAATGAATCGATCGTGACTCTAGCTGACCGCACTTGGTGTGCCGTGTAGTGTGCCCGGGCGTGATCACGACCGACTTCTCATCTCTGTTGTGGAAGGATGCCACGGGCGAAATGCTCAAGGAACGCATCCCGATGCGGCGCTTCGGTACAGGCAACGACGTCGCAGGTGCGGTGGCCTTCCTCGCATCGGACGATGCCAGCTACATCACCGGCGAGTACATCCTCATGGATGGCGGCCTTGCTCGCCTCTAAATGCGTTTCCTCTTGCGCCGCGTCTCAGTGCGTTCGCTACCTAGAAGCCACCACCATCATCATCATCATCATCAAGTGTGCGGCTTGCGCGATCGGTTGGCAGTTTAAATTATAGGGGTTTAGTTGAGAACAAACTTGACACACAACAAGGCCATCGGGGCGGGCTGCAGGGTACACACAGGGCCGCCTCGCCCTTCTCTCTCTTTCGCACGTTGAATGAATAACTTAGTTACCGCCACGGAGCGCAAGCACCAAGTGGAGCACGGCGCCAGCCTGGATCTTGTAGCTCTCCACCGTCTTCTCGTCAGACCTGGAGTGCGCCCGCGTCAGTCAGTCGCTGACCGGGATTATGGCGGGAGCAATCGATTTTTTTGAATCAACGTAGCGCGAGATACGTACATGGCCTTGCCACCGAAAATGAGTCTCTGCTGCTTGGGCGGGATGCCGGCCTTCTCCTCGACGTACTCCTTCACCTTTTGGACGGTGTCCGTCTTCTCGACGTCGATCTCAATGATGTTGCCCGTCAAGTTCTACACAAGAGGGAAAGGTGCGCCAATGTGGCCGAGATCAGATCAACTAGTCAATTCTCATTAATACTAAAGCCTCCAGTTGGCAATCTCGTTTTCCACTTTTAAATGGGTAAAAATGATTGTAATGTCAGATTTAAAGACCCTAACTGAAAAATGAACCCTAAAGACCATCACTATCGCTAATTTCGTCGCTATAGGCAACACAAGGGGATAATGGGGCCATGACAAGTCTTACCTTAACCTTGATCAACATCTTGATACGTTGTGTAGGGATATAATGGGTTCAATTGAAAAATGTCTGCTGGAACAGAAAAATAAGAATAAAAGAAAAATAATTGCCGTCGGGCGGAGTTTTCCTGTTCAGTGCAAAAGCGTTCACGAAAAAGCTTGGCAGGTGTGGAAACATTTACAAAAATTTCAAATCGTTTTATAATCATTCTTGGAAAGTTTAAAAACTCAGCAAGCAGGATGGCGCTACGCAGAGGCATCTCTACGCACTCAATGGCACGGCGAGCATCTCCTGTGCCGCAGCATGTGGAAAGATGGATTCTTCGCACATCATCGTCATCATCACCAATGACTTCTTCCTCTACATTATCTGCTCGTTCGGACCTTTTGCATCGATGCCATTTGCACACGAGCACCGGGGTACGGGCCAAGGCAAATCCGCGCAACATCAATCAAGCGATTCGGAAGGATATGATGACCTTCGAGGCCGTACGCAAGCGATACGAGGAACAGCGGCTCCAGAAGAAGCGCGAACAGGAGGAGGCTTCTGGCGTACCATTTCCTTTTCAAGACAAATATTTTTATATTTATTTTGGCATCATTTTCATATTTTCGTCGTTTATTTA
>CDEZ01022739.1:0-21965 GCA_000826365.1 Acanthamoeba royreba | reverse complement strand
ATTAAAAGGGATTTATGTATTTATTTTTTAAACATATAATAAATAAATGTAAGGTTCTAATATTTGTGGAATGCAGGTACCGGTGGAGCAAGAGCAGGATTTCTATGTGAAGCTGGCGTACAAGGAACTCGCGGACGAGGCGGAGATGAGGCGCGATCCCAGCAAGTGGAAGGACCGGGAACACTTTGAAGTCACGCAGCTCTTCAACAGGTGAGACTCACGTTCAACCTTGCAGGCACACAAGTGTCGGAAGCAGTTCCGTTTTGAGAAATTGCTCATTCGTCATTCGTACAAACAGGCGGCGAGCCGTGATGGAGTGGAAGAACCGACAGCTCAAGGGCAAGACGCTGAGGGAAGCGTCTCGTACCTCGCAGCGCCAGCGACACATTGACGCTGAGCGCAGCAGCATGCCGGAGGACGGCCTCGGAGCTGGTGACGAGGCAGACTACTAGCCTGTGGTTGTACGGGTTGTGTGTGGGTGTGTATCTGTTGGTTTGTTGAGAACAAGGGTGGACAACATTCGGTTCCTTCTCAGTTACTTCGGCTCAGTTCTGCGACCGATACGTTTGTGGACCTCCGCGATCACCCGGTCTGTGGAATCTAACCTGATATCTCACCTGAAGCAGAGCGAAACTTGTGGAGGCCCTTGCCGAGGCCAAGCCTTCCTCTCCGAGAAGAAGAAACAAACCTGACCAACTAACGATCATGGAAGAGGTGACGATGAAGAGTATCTCTCTTTCGGACCCCTCAACGCTAGACCCGATGATGGAATCCACTTCACCTCAACGCTCGAGACCTGCCTCGGCCTCGACACAACAGTGCGTGGCCGCCATGCCGTGCCCACCGATTCCCGAGGGACTCTTTTCCCTGCTGCCGGTGGAGATGACGTTTCACGTGCTTCACTTCCTGGTGGGGCCTGCCTCGACTCCCATCAGAGGCGATCTCTTTGGAGGCCCTTACGAAGCATCGATCGAGTCTGCAGTGTCACTGCTGTTCCTGCGTATGGTACTCAGCCCTTGACTTGTTTTCATTTCTTCTTTCTCAACTCACTCTTCTTCGTGTGCTTAGACAAGTCAGTGGTGGCGTTCGTTTCTGGAGGCTCATGAGCAGCCGCTGTGGGAGCGAATATGGAAACTCTTGTGCCTGGCCGTGCCGCGCAATTGCGTCATGCCGCCTCCCATGTCCCCCACTCCCTTGCCACTCCAACTCGCTCCGCGTGTTCATCACGAGCAAGTTGCCAATCCTCAGAAGGAGCGCGCTGGTTTGTTCCCTTACCTGTTGCTCGAGGAGGTGAAACGTGTCCTCATACGCGTGATGCAGAGAAAGAGATTTCGAATCGGAAGCGACAGAGCTATAAGGAGCGTACTGTAGAGCACCTGCAAGTGCTGCATCGTCGTAACTCGGTGAGCTTTGTTCGCCCCTCTCCGAATGAGGACTTCAGCTGACAGAAGTATATTGCTGTGCAGGGGGAGATGTTATCAGCCGCAGATTGCAAGGGGGACATTACTGGCCAGTGTGACACGTGGATAGGTCTCATTATGAAGATCGCGCCCTACGGGTTCGATGCGTTTAGCATGGAGACAGGTACGCACAATCCACGTGTCCTCTTCACCTAGTGTATGTAACTAAGTTTTAATTCCTGTACCCAGGGGAGCGCCTGCGCGAGTACCACATTATCGGAGCGCAGGAACTGTATAAACCAATTTGCTCAGTGTTCCGTCCCTCAAGTACCGCCACGCACGTTATTGGTCTGGGAGCGTCAGGTAATCCCTCATATCTTGTGCCCACATCCACAGAAACATGACGTTCTTGTGAGCAGATAGGAACAACAGAGTTCTTCTGGTACATGTGTTTGACATGGCCACTTCGCGACTGCTGCACTTGGCAGAATTTACATACGAATGTGGCGTAACCGACTTTCCTGAGTGCTCCGTTTCGCCCTCTGGTCGGTGGTACGTCGGAGACTCTTCGTGGTAATGAAAGATACCCCTCCTCACATTGTGTCCTTCCTTCCTTGGCGATCAGGTTTTTCGCTTTCTCACCGGGCAGAGCACTTCTGGTTTGGGATTTGAAGCCGCTTGATGATGCCATGGCTCAGCAAGCGCAAGGAGCCCCCAATCCTCCTGATGAAGAGAGAATAGAGGCACCTGAAGACATGCTCGATGCCGAGCTGAAGGAGCTCAATGAGCAGTATGACAAAGAGAGTGATGCCAGGCCCGCCTTTCAGTTACGTGGCCTCGTTACGATTGCAGCAAGCTTAGAAGAGCATGCGGTCGACAAGTTCCGTTTTCATATCAGCCGCGATCGCTTCGCGATGGCCAAGTTCGCGCGCGGAACGGATAGGGCCTGCACAGAAGTCAAGATAATTGAGTTGTGCGATCACCAGCACCGCGTTACTGTTGCCCAGGTTGAGGTACCTCGGAGCCGTATTGAGAATTTGGCGCTCAACTCGCGCGTCTTGGCCGTGTGCGTTGAAGATGCCGATATTCTACTCTTCAAGCGAAACCCCGGTCTCACCTACGACAGCATTGATGAACTGTACCGACATCGCCAAAGTTTCGACGAGCCCTCGTTTGAAGACGTCAGTGATCCCGACAAACCGCACAAGAAACGACGGCGAACTGAACATACGGAGCAGGGGGACACGAAGGAGAGGGAGCTCAAGAACATCGGGATCGAGCCGTGTCTCGGACGGCTACACATTCAAGCATCCTTCTACAGCCCGCCTCAGGCCATGATAGCTATGGACGAGCGGCGCATGTTCTACTTTGCCGACTTTCGTCGTCCCGAGGATGACACGATCCTGGTGTTCGACATCGACGTCCTGCTCAATCTGTTGGAGGTGCAACACCGCACACCGAGCGCTCTCGGGTCACCCTTCCTCACGGCCACACAGGGAGACAGCGAAAACAAAGCGCCAATGAACGTACTCCCCGGGGCACAAGCGGCTTCGGTGGCTTTGCAGCACTGGCGGGATGACATGAGTCATCGGATGGAGGAGCCGCAGCTTGCCGAAGGATGGTGGCGTGCGCTCAAGGTGCGTATGCCGCTATCGCCGCAAGCCTCGCCGGACCCTATGAGCGGATCCAATCAGCGAAGCTTCTCGCTTCTATTCGGAGATGACGTCCTCCTGTATGTGGACCACGCTTGCATCCTCGCACGCAACAACTCCCCCGCCAAGGCCCATTACCGGATCCTTCGCTTTGCCTGACCGAAGACTGCAAGTGCGTTCATTTTATGTTAATGAAGGATCTGATATCCGGTCTTCAGAGGAGTTGAGATTCTCTCATCTCATGGTAATGGTGCTACGAGATCACACAGTCTTCAGCACTCGTGGTACCGCCTACTTGCTGCTCACGGCAATTGCTAACCTGATTGTTCTCGTTGATGACCTCCTGTGCGCGCGGCGAGCTCTCGATGGCTTTGCCCTCCACATCGTGTATCTCGCAGTTGCGTACAATCGCGCTGGCTCCGTGGTTGATGAGCACGCCGTGATGGCGGCAGTGATGTATCTTACTTCCCTCCACGATCACCTTTCCACTTGACCTATTTGGACCGAGTGCTCAGCGCTGCAAGGGGATTACAATGAGCGAGGCCGTGGCTTGTGCCGCCGTACCTCACGTGAACGCCACTGTGCTCGGTCCCAGCGATCTCCACGTTGATCAGCGTGGCCCGAGCACCCTCGCCAACAAAGACGCCATGCTTGTCGGAGTCATAGATGTAGCAGTCCCTGTTCGAGCAAGCCAGAGCCCTGGTCAATGCACAGATGATGGATGATGAAGAAGGACAACCTTAGCGTGGGGTTGGTGTCCTCGCCAAAGATGTTCACTGCAGTGGCCGAACCAGGCCCTGTTTCCGCTGAGTTGGTGAATCTTTGAAGGTGAGGAGCGCATGACGTCAGCGATCCATGTTGATTCGTTCACTTGAGCATGCCCGCATGTACGTGCCTGCAGTTCTCTATGATGACTTGTGATCCTTCACCAATACAGATGGCGTGGTTGTGGCGGCCCTTGAATGTGAGAAACTTGATCAACTGGTTCTGGGCACCATCGTCAGGTCCCTGCAGAACAAAGGTAGACAATCGAGGATGGTTAGCCTCATTGGCTTGAGTGCAACTCATGAAAGTTACCTGCCCAGGTTCGCCACTGCTGTTGAAGTAGACCTCAAACAAGGTCCAGGATCTGCGCATGTGAGTCCAGTCAGCAGGCAAGTACCGGTAGATGCCTCGAAGAGCTTTGGCATCGTACATTGGGAACATGTGTGTGTCCGAAAGGCCCAGCACTACATCCGCAGCAGTCCTACCGAGCCCGACCAAATGAACCTTCTTATCCATGTGCATAGCGTGGCGCTTCTTCTCGAAGGTATAGAGGCCTGATCGTACAACAGACATTCAGTGAAGCGTGATGCACTCCAGATGCATATCTATGAGATGTACCTGGGAGAACGTAGATGTGCTCTCCTGCAGTGACAGCTCCGAGAGCATCGTAAAGAGAACAATGCAGCCGAGCATGAGGAGCGCAATCCCAAGTATGGTTCACAAAGTGGGAGCGAGTCTGCAGACGTAACGTGCACGTAGTGAGACGCGCGTCACACCCACAAGATAGAGTTAGTCTTGGTACGCGCAGCCGGCGGTAGAGAATCTTCCAGTTGGCCGGGCGCTGGTCCAGCCCAAACCGCTCCAGCCGGAACTCTGCTTTGGTCATGAATGCATATTCATGCTGAGCACTATCACAATCAGATGAAGATGACGATGACGATGAACGTCGCCGCGAAGTGGATGCTGGGGATGATGAAGACGTGGGTGATGACGACGATGGTGGTGTCGCCGACATTGCTGATGATGATGAAGACGTCAATGATGCTCTTGATCGTGAATTGGAAGAAGACGAGGAACTGGCAACCGGGAAGATGCGTGGCAGTTCCGGCGCCAGCCTCAGCGCAAAGCAGCGGCTGCGCCAGATGGTGTAGTCATCAGCGAGGCCGTGCCATCGCCTGCAGACCAGCTGCGCGCAGGCCAGGGCACGCGGGTCGTCCGACAGGAAGGTGAAGATGCGCAGTAGGTGTTCATCACTCAACTCCTCTGCTGTTGGCACGAGCAGCCTATCATCACCACCATCACCACACCACCAATCAAGTTCAGTTAGTTGTTCATCTCCAACTTTTTTCATCTTGTGTTAAATTTCGATTCAATCTGAATTATTAGCTTTTGCACTTGATTTTTCCATAGGTGGGGTGAAAGTACTCCATTCTCTCTTGCAGCAGGACGTAGCGTAGTCAGCTTTAACCCCTTCTTCTTCTTCTTAAGTTTTGATCACCTTGAAAGCTATTTGCGAAATTTCAAGATGCAGAAATTTCAGGAATGACAAAAATGGAGATTTTGTTGATGAAGTAGCGAAATTTCCAGGGAATGATGTAAATGTACTTACCGGAGCAGATGAAGATATGTTCGGCTCACGTGAACAATTATGAGTTTTGGTTCTGAATGAACTGCGTATTATCACTAACAAGAGCATGCAAGAGAATACATTCTTGAAGACACCTTCACGTCCTCGCCGCAGTACCCTCGCCTCAAGGAATCAACGGTTTGCGTGGCCAGTGATCAAAGCAGTTCGATCAGGGGCGTAAGGAAGGAGCTGCCACCCAACAGCTTCGTCGTGCCCATCAAATATTGGGTATCACCTGCGGCAACGCAGAGGGAAGTGAGTAACAGATAGGGACCAAGGCCCAATCACGGCCATTCCTGGTTGACGACCATGAAGGGTGCAGTGTACCTCGAGAGGATAGCAGACGAAGGGCGGCAGCTTCGGCGTACGTCATTCCTCCTATGATGAAGACCAACGCCACTATTGTATCACGAATACAGGCGTGAGATAAGATGACTGGTGAGGATCACGACGGGTTTGCCAAGGTACCTCTGGGTTTGGTATCGTCCTTCTTACGATCACGAGGACTCCTGTCTCGTCTGCCATCTTTCCTTCTATCTCGATGGCCACCGTCTCCATCAACGCTCTCACCATATTCATTGATGGCGTACTCAAACACAGGTCCGAGCACGTTGCTCAGCTTTTTAAGTTCGCCGCCTTCCCAACCATCATTGGCCGCTGTCTCAACTATCCGTACGCTAAGTGGTGCATACCTGATGCGCAAACCTTACTGTCAATCACCTCACCGCGGTCTGCACGAGGAACAGCGCTGCGTCCGTACCCGGAGTGTGTATAGGCGATATCGAAAGGCTTACCATTCTGCGCCTCCGGTACCACGAGTCGCAGCAGTTCGCGTAGCTTGGGGAACATTTGTTTGCCTGCGCAGTCAAGTTGAGTATTGAAGGGTTGATGATAAGAGCAGTGGCAATCACCGTACCGGCAAGAGGAACAAGAAGTCCTGCCATCTCGAGATTGTGGAGAGTGCAGATATGCTGCATGCCGTATTTCTGGTGGTGAGGAGCATCTTGAACATCAGCGCACATATCGCTAGATGCATGCAATCGAAGGAGATGTACTGTGATGAGCAGTTTTCGATATCGGTCGTAGGCCTGTGGTGGAAGGCCACCGCCCACAACGGACGCGAGGCAGAGTAACCGCAACACTTTGTCCACCTGTTCGCCTCCATTCATGGCTTGCTCCAATAACGGGTTGCGTCCCACATCTCCTGTCGCCACGAGTCCTGAATGCAGACACAGTCAAGTTAGTGTCTAAGAACGATCCTATCAAGATTTGCAGTGACGTACGCTGCTCGTACTGCAACCGTGCAGAAAAGGTAGGACTTCGCGTGGCCTGCATGACCTTATCCGCCAGGTTGGTATCTAAAGCAGAACCGGAAGGTAAGATGATCAACATGCACAACGACGGGCACCGATAATCCGTACGGAGTTGAAGAGATTCGTATTCGGTCTGTAGCGATGCAAACTCGGCGAGCATGGGCTGAAGCTCAGCCTCAGCCAAGAGTTGTCCTTCCTTTTCGTTTTGTCGCAACGTGCCTTTCAGTTTCTGGAGATTTCAGACCGTGCGAAGATCAGAACAAGGAGTGCAGAGGGGGAGCAAAGAGGGAGGGCGATGATACCATGTACTTGGGAGTGATCGATCGGGCCTTCTCTTGCATCACTTGCTGCAGCGTCCCAAAGTTTACATCACGTAATTCCTGAACATGCCATGGAATACGTCATCATGAGCCGTAAGGAACACAGTGAGCCAGGTTCAAGAGGTGAAGGCGACGCGCACGTTGAAGAGTTTGCCTGATTCGTAGAGTGAGATCCTCACCTTCAGCTCATCTTCATTGCCGCCACCATTGCCACGACCGAAGCCATTTTGGCTTCTGTCAAGCGAGCCACCCCGGCCTCTGCCTCGGCCTCCTCGTCCACCGCCTCGTCCACGCTCATTCCTCTCGCCTCTTCGTTCCCGCCCTTGTGCACCCTCGCTGCCCTCCTCCGGAATGGGAATTACGTCCTTATCTACTTCAGCTGTTCCGAAATCGAGATCCATCACTTCGGCCAGAAGTCCCTCGTACGTGAACTGTGTGACTAGCGGGGTGACCTGCCAGGACACAAAGATGAATAACAACGCTCAACTTGAAACAACCACGAGCACTTGTACCAAATCAAGACTTCGATCGAGAATGATAAGTGTGTCGATCTTTCCAGCTTTGTAGTCTTCTTTTCGTCTCCCTTTCTCTTTGCGGGCTTTACTCCGGTGCCGATCTCTTTTCGTCCCATTATCCTCTGTCGCTGAGTTCTCATCTCCATCTTCTTCGTCATCCTCAACCCCTGCCAAGATATCCCTCCTCTTCCTTGACTGTCCTTCTTCTCGTGTGAACTTGAGTAAAAGGTCGGCTACCGTTTGTGCGTGTAATCCGCGACCTGCATCGATAGCGCTCAGTGTAATTGCCGCAGCAAGAGGCAGCGTTGTTGGGTACCTTTGATGTTGGTGATCGTGCCGAACATGCGTTGCAGCTGCAATAGCGAACGAGCAATATAAAATAGTGGCGACGTGTCGTTTTCCTGGAGGAGCACCGGAAACGGTGTCAAGATCGGGTAATAGCAGCACAGAAGGAGGAGCTGCAATCAAAGTGTACCACAAATATTCTTTTGAAGGCATCATCATCTTCCATCGACAGGACATCACCACAGGGAAGCAGGTGTAGCGCGTATTCGTAGATCCCGATAATACCTTTCACGCCTTCCTCTTCCAACACGCGATCACAGATCTGGGTATCTAGGTCAGTGGGCTCTGAGACAGAGAGATAAGTTAGAGGAAGCATACCACGCTGTACTGAGGCGTAAAGATGATCGAGAAACTTGTAGTGCCTGCCGGTCCCTTTGATGAACCTGCAGTGACAAGTTAGTTCTGCCGTCTGCGCAGTAAGTGTGTAGAAGCCTTTGCGTGCCTGATCCTACTGACTTAGTGTCAAGATAGGACAGCGGACGAGAGGCCAACGACGACGATGATGCCGCAGCAGCTACAATCGTGGGCCAGGTGCGTGTCCTTCGGGCATTCTGTTGGACGTGGCCCGCGATGACGTGCATCCATGTAGCAATTGGACGGACAATGTAGACGACATACTCGGTGCCGCCGATACCGAGATCTTCGTACTCCCAGCTGTCGGGCGTGAGGAGGACCATCCTCTCCACGCCGTAGGTCTGGAGCAGAGACAGGGTATCCCCGAACAGCGTACGCAACGCACCCACTAGGTCGGGCTCGATCACGATCGTCAGTGTGTGCGTGGATTCCTGCATTCACCATCACACACACTTCAGGCCTATCTCCTGTCCATTCTTATTATTTTCTATTTTCTATTTTTTCAAAAAATAAACAAATGAAGATAATTAAATAGAAATAAAGATTAAAAATAACAACATAAATGACACAAAGATATCTCAGTATTGAATAAAATTAGAATTATAAAAATAATAAAAAGAGAAATAAATCTACTTTAAAAAGAAAAAAGTGTGTACCCTAATGGCATCGAGAATGTTGGTCAGATCACGTTTGCACTGCTCGCGCCACTGCTGCAAGAGGGAGGGATTCGAGTCTTGCTCCATCTTTGCCGCCTCTTCCCGCCAAAATTGTTCTTCAATCTCGCTCTACACGCGCCCAACTCGGAAAAAAATCTGGCTGGAGAATGAAAATGTAAAAAATAGTGGGGTCTCTCGTTTCTGGCCTCAGGTCAAGTAGTCGAGGTGTCCGTCCCCCTTTGTTAAGTAAAAAATTCAGCAACACCGACTTCGGGTGGCCAAGAGGTAAACAACCGCTTCTGTTGGCCAACGGTCACTTTCGAAAAAACTTGCGAAACGCAAAAAATCTGCCGAAACTGCGGAAAAGTACCGAAAGGGGAAATCAGAAAGAAATCAGGAAAGAAAACCAAAGCTACCCATTTTCCGCCATTACAGAAATTGTGGAAAAGAAAAAGAAAACAACAAAGATGAGTCGATCTGGCGGGGGTGGTGGGAGTTCTGCCCAACGATGTGTGTTCGGTGCGTAAATGAATTCGCCTTGTTGGATTTGAATTTTTATCATAGATGTGTTAATTTTTGAATTCACTTTTTATGTACGATTTTATTAATTATTCGTAATTCCTAAATTTCTGTTTTTATTGTGGAGTGTAGTGGGCAACATTCCGTACGATGCGACGGAGGAGCAACTCACGGAGATCTTTGCCAGCGTCGGACCCGTTGTCTGCTTCCGGTACTCTCTACAAGTTCAACATCTATTTTTTATTTTATTTTTGACGTTCGATATAAAATTTATAAATATATATTAAAATTGGGTGTAAATTCCAAATTTAATTGAATTAAAATGAAATGAATATATAAAAATAAATAAATAAATAAAGAGCGCAAGCACTCACGAAGAGGGAGGGACACAGGTTGGTGTTTGACAGGGACTCAGGCAAGCCGAAGGGCTTTGGCTTCTGCGAGTACAGGGATCCGGAGACGGCCATGAGTGCCATGCGCAACCTCAACGGCTACGACGTGAACGGCCGCGCGCTGCGCGTGGACTTTGCAGAGAAGGAGACCAAGGGTCGACCTGGCGGCGGGCCACCAACCGGGGCTGGCATGGGAGGCGGAATGCCACCGGGCGGTCCGGGGATGCCTGGCGCGATGGGAGGCGGAATGCCTGGTGCGCCAGGCGGGATGGGGGGAATGGGCGGTCCGATGCTTCCTGGCGGACGACGGGTAAGCTCGCTCTCGTGTGCGTTGCTAGCAGCGTGCGTACTGATGGTGGAAATGTCGTGGTGTCGGTGTTGCAGCCGGGAGGACCTCCAATGCCGGCCGCTGGACCAGGGCGTCCAGGCGGAGGATTCGTGCCAACAACAGGGGTACCACCCGCTGAGGCATCACGAGCGCAGGTGACCTCTGTTCTCGAGGGAATGTCGACCCATCAACTCTACGACATGGTAGCGCAGATGAAAGGTCTGATTGACCAGAACACCGAACAAGCTAGGCAGATTCTTGAAGCAAATCCACAGTTTGCCTACGCGCTCCTTCAGGCTGAACTTATACTCGGTATCGTCAATCCGCAACTCGTCAAGGTAAGCAACCTGTCTTATACACTATCTGGATCCACGCTGACTCTTGCCTGATGACCTGAAGCAACTGCTGGAGACCCATCAACCTACTCCAGCACCTGTCCAACCAGTTCAACCACAGCCTGTACAGCCGCCGATGATGCAGCCCATGCCCACACAGCCTCCTGCCGCAGTCATGCAGCCGGGCATGGGCGGTCCTGCTCCTTATGGCGGATATCCCACTCAACCCATGCCTTCCGCTGGACCGATGGGTGGTCCCATGGCACCATCTCACATGCACCCTCCAGCGATGTACGGAGTGGGTGCTCCTGGCCCTGTTGGTACGTGTTTATTTCAATCTTGTCATGCCTTGGGATGTCAAGCTCATTCGCTCTTTCCATTTTGCAGGCATGACTCAACCACCGATGGGCGGAATGGCTCCTGCAGGCATGCAACCAGCTGGCATGCCAGCGACCGGTATGCCTGGCGCCATGGGTCCGGCAGGCATGCCGCCAGCGGGTATGGGAATGGGCGCTCCGATGAGTGGCATGCCCGGACAGCCAGCCGCGGCCGGCCCCATCTCGGTCGATCAACAGAAGCTATTGCTCCAGCAGATCCTCCTCCTCACGCCTCAGCAGATCGAGAGGCTTCCGCCCGCACAGAGGGAGCAGATCATGCTGATCCAGCGACAGGCCGGTGGTCTTCTTCATCAGCCACAATAGTTAACTAAGAAGAGCTGCTGCCCTACCATGTACAAGCTCACAACGTTCTAGTAAAGTTCACCATACTCAAAGCAACTGCTCTGGACCATTATGGTTGATGATGCTGAAGAAGGTGACGATAGAGAATGTACGATGATGATGAGGCAACCTGGCACAAACTTATTTGAACATAATACACGGCTCAATACACTGGAGTGAGTTCATGATGAGAAGAACTAGAAGTTGGTGGTGAGCGGGAACGTAGCTCCGGCGGTCATGGAAGGAATGGTGCCGGTAACACTCTTGCTGCCCTGCCACACACGGATGTTGAGCGGGAACTTGAAGCCGGCACCGGACGTGCCCACCCAGTAATTGTAGCTCTGCCTCGTGAGGGACTGCCACTGGTTGTTGTTGGTGTTGAACACTTCGAACTTGGTTACCTCACCACTACCGCCAACGTTCTTGGCGAGAACGGCGAACCACCACTGGTTGGCGCCGTCCTTGATCTCAACTCTCATCGGCGTCTGCATTCACGTACGACAATCAATGTAAGAAGGATTAATCTAGACCACGTAGACCTTCCTTGTGTGTCCTCTGCCATTTCACAATCACAAAGCAGGAGGAGTTGCGCACGGTGATGGGACAGGAGACAGGCCTGAACTGCGTTTGGATAACGCCCGCCCGCGTGTTGGCGATCTTGGCGAATGCCTCCTCGCTAAGGTCGAAGTGAGTTATGTCGCCGCAGCAATACCTGGTGAAGACCAACGGACTCTTTACGTCAGACAAGACACCTAAACACCGAGAAGTCGAGCGGCTATCCTTAAGTCACGTACTTGGCGTTGCCTTGGCACGGGCACTGGTCCGTGATCTGGACAATGACGCTTCCGCTCAGGCACGCATTGGCCGCTTCCGATCCCGTGCACTTGACCTCAAAGCACTCACCACACGCCTGCGACTTGGCAAAAAACGCGGTGTTCGCCGCTGTACCGCATCAGCCATGGTCATCCGGGATCCCAAGTTAGCGCTTGTTCGACGAACAAAAAAGGAGCTCGGACATAAAATCAGCAGGAAGAGCAAGATGAAGAGAGAAAAAAAAGATGAAGTACCAGCAATCCTACGGAAGGGGAAAGCGGTGGCAGAGATGCCTTCGAATCCGCAGTTGCCTCCGTCGATTTGCGTGTAGAACGTACTGCGCCCGTTCTGCCAGCTCCCCAGGGGAGTCTGGGCATTGGTCTCCGTGCCCAAC
Source organism: Acanthamoeba royreba (assembly GCA_000826365.1). NCBI lineage: Eukaryota > Discosea > Longamoebia > Acanthamoebidae > Acanthamoeba > Acanthamoeba royreba. Next base: position 9,518 of record CDEZ01022739.1, on the reverse strand, counting down.
ATACCCACCAGGACGAAGAGTACCACCAGCGCACAAGGAAGCACCATCTTTGCGGCCATGTTTACTGCCTTTCTGTTGGTTGAACTGTATGACAACTGCAAATACAATGAATTTTAAGCAAACACCAAATCGTTTCATTAAATTGTTTACAAGTTGTGCGCCAATCGCGATTATTCCAATTTCCATGTATGCTCACTGCTCAGACAGTGTCCCAGAGAACAGAGAAATGGTCTGGAAGAGGACCCAAAGGATCGAACCTCGGGCCTGCGCCAGTTAAATCGATATCGAACGCCGGGATGCACTCCACTCCCCAAAGGAAGATAAGAATTCATCTTCGTCCACTTGACTTGTTGACACCAACTATTGTGGTTCAGATTGCACCCTTCATCATCATTCCTCACCAACATGCAAGACGATGTGTGGTTGCAAGTGAAGATCCCGCCTTCGCGTGGACTGGTAGTCAATAGGGAGAGAGTGCGCGTGGGGCAAACACAAGAGAGGAGGGCAGGGGACCCGAGGAATCGAACCTCGGGCCTGCGCCAGTTCAAGAGTTTTCAAACGCCGTGATGCCACTACACCAGTCCCCAACCCTCCTCGGAAGCAGAGACTTCCCTTGGCTTCTTATTGATGCCTGAATGCAGGGTCACAACTATTGTGGGACACATTCGCCACGGCTATGAATAACTGCGAGAAACAACGCACGAATTTAACTCCTATGGGTCTCGGCGGATGCGACATCTTGCTCATTCGCGAGAGCCAAGAGACGATCGGCCGCGGCCTCGGCTCGTTCACGATACTCAAGCTCCTCATAGTGACCTTGGGGCACGCCGGTGAAGCCATAGAGCGCGCCAAACCACGCGCCACAAATCACACCTGCAGTTGTTCGACGATACGAAGACAAGTATGAGCCAAACTTCGCGAGACAAGATATCATGTGAAAGATAAGTGCCTGTGGAGTCGTTGTCGCCACCATGGAGGATGCCACGATAGGCCAGCTCTTCCCATGACCCGTTGGCACCTAACAGTGCATCATAGGCAATGATAACGGAATCGTGTCCCGACGCGCCTCCCCATCCCGCCCACGCGATAGAGCTGTAGTACGCATCGCGCTCTTTAAAGCCCCATACCTGGTCCATTCAGGCAAACGATACGTTTCAGAGTGTGCTGTAGTCCACACAGCGCCCTTGCAATGTACCTCAGGGAATGTAGGTGCAGTCTCACCGTTATCAATCTTTCTGAGCTTCATGTACTCTCGCCTAATTCGCCATGTTGTCAGTGATGTTGGTGTAGCCGATGATGAAGAGGTTTAGATTGTACCAGTGGTTCTCGAAATACTTTAAGTCGGCCTGATATTCATACCAATCTCGCTTATCTTGTTCCAAGTACGCGTACGCACGTGGCAGGATGTCCTGGAGAAGACAGACAAAAGGTAGTGGTAAGTTCGTGAGCCCTGCATTTTTGGAATCGGCGTGGCTGTACATTGATAAGCAATCGTGCCCATTCAATAGGAGGTATATTCGCGATGGCGAAGGCAGTGAACAGAGCAGCCACCAATGCCTGTTGAGTTAGCAAATGAGCAGGCGTCCTCAATGTTCCTTCGCTTCATTGTGGCATCCTACTTACTCCGAAAAAGCCAGTGGGATGGTTGTGTGTCATCCTACCGCTCTCGATGCTTGCCGCGATAAGCTTATCCCTCTGCACAGAGCCACCACGACACAGCACACATAATCAGTCTCGTCTCTGAAAGCACTCAACAGGTCCATGCCATCGAGGGCGTACATTCGCCTCACCCGGGAAGCGAAGACCGATGCACATCGCACGCATGGCCCCTCCGCATCCTCCGCCCAGGCGGCAGTAGGGAATGGCTGCATTCCACGCCACACACAGTTAGCTCGGGAGCAGATCGAGATCACATCATTGCGCACTGTTGGACACGCACTGTTCCAAGGATGGAAGCTCAGGTGTCGCACGGACTGAGCTGTCATCGGGCCCGGCGCGCGTCCGCCCATGTCCTCGAACGAGCGCACGTAGTGCTTGGCCATCAGCGGGAAGAGCTCGCCGATCGGGCTCGCGCGGTGCTCCATCAGTGCCTCGGCGGTGGCCAGGTGCATCACCTGATCGTCGGAGACGCTCCACTTCTTGATGTTGATCTTGTCCAGCGTCCCGTAGTGCGCTCGCAGCTCCCTCATGATGGCCTCACCTGTTCACCGAAAATTCATGTTATAAAAAGAATATTTAAAAAAATCTGATTTTTTCCTCTTGCCAGCAAAAATTCAAATAATGGCAAATAAAGTAAAAAATAAGATAAAATAAAATGATTCAAAATAAAATTTAAATATAAAATAATATCCAGTTTTGTAATATTTTCTACAATTTTACAATGAATTTGTACAAAAATGGAAAGTAATACCATCGTATGTAAACTCCCACGATCCGTTTCGGTAGCCCATGGCGTCGCCCACCCCAGCAAGCACCATACTCGCCCGATACCGGTCCCCGAGCGCTACGGCCTGGGCCAAGTGTTGTTCTTCGTGCGCCTCCATTACAGTTTACAAAACTTTGGTGAAAAAAATTCGTTCTCTCAAAATCGTTTCGAAAAACATAAAAAATTACACGTGGGAAAGGAAGAAGGGAGCACAAGGCACGAAGACATGCATCTCGCTCCGGAGAGGATCACTCTCTTGTGGTGAGGCTAGTTGAAGAAGAGGACCATCCTCGAATCGCGCCCTCCTCTATTGCTTCACTATCGAAGTGGATCGTGGAGAGGATGGACATGAGCTGGCATGGCGATGCCTTGCGACCGAACTCAGAAAGCACGCCCCCAGCGACATTCCTCGCTGTGGGCTGCTCCTGGTAGTGGCTCAGGGTGTTTGTGTTTGTTCCCATTTGGGGATTGGCAGGTACAAGGCCTGGGTCATTGCCAGGACTGGTACAGATGAGGAAGACCAGGGGTGAATGCAGTTGCCTTGGGAGATGTTGCCACAAGAGGGGCGGTAGAACGGTTGGTTGGTGTTGGCTTGCGGTTGAGGTGGCGCCAGTACATGACGACCACGATCCCTAGAACTATGGCACAAAACGCCACCAGCCATGACGGGCCTTCCGCTGCAAAGGAGCAAGGCCCCAGGCTGCCTGAGATCTTTGCAGGTGCGTTGATGTCGACCCCAGTTCGGCCGACGGGAAGTGGCTGTACGATGTCCGCACGGTTGCGCAGACTGTTCATGGTGTGGGAGCAGAGTTTTTAGTAACTGTGATGTGAACGTGTGGATAGTAGGAAAGGATTTTGATTGCATCTCTCCCACCACCAACTTATATACCTATGCTGAAGGGCACATTGTGCCCTCGGAGTTAAGGGCACATTGTGCCTTTTTTAACTGGCCAATGAGAATTATCGATAAATTTAAATAGATCTTAAAAAGGAAATCGTTTACGACGTTTCGGCCAATAATGGGCGTATTGTTTCGAACATACAAGAGGATAAGGTGACACATTTCCAACTCTTCGCGACCGTGGTTTCCTGAACCTCTCAAGGGGAGCAGGCATCAGGAGATAACGACCTGCGAGATGGCGGTCTGCATGAAGATCTGGTTGATGAGCTGTGCCATCTGCTTTTGGGCCGCCGTCTTGAGCACGAACGGGTGCTGGAGCAGCTGGCGCGCCGTCGCTCGTTGCGCTGGGTCTACGTGAAGGCACTGCGCGAGGAAGTCCTTGAAGTTCCACGACCACTTGTTAGGATCGTTGAGCGGATCAGGGCAGCCGACCGTGCCGAAGGTGAACATGCACTTGAAGGACGACTTGCGGTGCGGAGGATCCTTGTTGGCCAGCTCAAGAAGCGAGATGGCGAAGGACCATATGTCGACCGGTGTCGAATGTGGTCGCCGTCCGACCATCTCGGGCGCCATCCAAAATGGAGAGCCCACCATATCATTGCGCGGGCCAGCCGAGACATCGACACAGAGGCCGAAGTCTATCAGTTTGATCTCGCCCTTGATCGTCATCATGATGTTGGCGCTCTTCAAGTCTCTGTGTGCAAGCCGATTATCGTGCAGATACACCTGTAAAGGGACGATATAAGTTCAAACATCTTTGGACTTTAAGAAGTTAAGATGATGAGCCACGTACGAGGCCTTTCAATATTTCGCGAGCAACGAAGGCGATCTGAAGTTCAGTAAAATTGTGTCCCTTCGTTGCTTCGGTGAGTGTGCCGCCCTCCATGTGCTCCATTACGATCTATCGTGAGGTACATTAGAAGGCTAAGAGAATCAGTGATTCCGCGTGAAGGATGCGTACCAGAAGCTCATCCTTAAGCATACATGACGTGTAGTAATGCACGATGTTGGGATGCTTACAGAAGTTGAGGAAACTGATCTCGTTGATATTGTGCTTGATTTCTTTGGGGTCAGTGTGAGGTAGCCGCTTGACCGCGACTTTCCCCTGCATCAGGCGAGGGAGTGTATGTTACAAACCTTCTCACTGCGCGCCATCCACAAGTGTCGGTGCGGCGTACCTTTATCTCTGGTATGTCCGCCTTCGCCGTCCACACCTTACCGTACCCACTGCAGGAAGGCATGTCACACACGATGGACATAGAAAGCACCAAAACAGCAGACTTACCCCTGTCCAGTCATACATACAAACTTGAACGCCTTCTTTGGGTTAAGGCTGGCATTGAGTAGCTCACCTGGGGTGATTTGTTCAGTTAGCATCAGTGCAAACAAACAAGTGGGCCTGAGGCCAGTCGCACCTTCCGTCTTGGCAGTGTATTTGGGTCCTTCTATGACCACACCTTCCTGTGGGTCCGGTTCTGCTTTATAATTGCGGTCGACACGTCGTCTCTTCGGTATCTCGACCTGACATTGCGCAAGTCAAGTCACACGTCACCAAGACACGTTACTCAGAGAACAGACATACCCGTTTGTTGAAGTAGAGGATGTTGAGAACAATATCAAAGTGCTTCTCTAGATCCTCGAAGGGAATCTTCGTGCCAAGGACATGCGAACGCAGTTCTCGCGGAAGATCCTGCGGAAGGAACATTAGACGGTTATCTACAATACAATACATTATCAAAGTCGTGCATCTTACCCCAAGCTTGTAGATTTTATCGCTGGGATCGGGTTTGTCATTCGGTCCTCTGTTATTGCGTCGAACGTAGGCCAAGGGTTCCTTGATTCCCGCTTGAACGGGGTCCACGTTTCGTCGTTGTCTCTCAGTTGCTGGCGACTGAGGTGGCGTGGCAACATGAACATCCAGGGAAGAGCGCAGAGGCGTGTTCATTTCTTGAGATGGCTCTCGCAGCAGGGCTGGGGAAGGTTGGGCTTCCAGCGATCCGGCATTGGTAGTGCTCGTGTTCAACGACTGAGGCGCTGCGTTGCTCGTGCTGGCACCTGAAGATGTGCCTCGAGGCTCCTCGTTGATTGGAAGTTCAGCTGACTTCCGCACGGGAGGCGCGGCAACAACCAGTCCTGAGATGCACATGGAGCGGGGTCGAGATCCAACAGGCACTCTGAGCCCATTGAGTTGGTCCAGCTTCTCCGTAGGCAGAACCGGAGGCTCTCTATCATCGCCAGTTGGTTCTAAACATGGTTGCTGCTCCTGCTCACCGCTGGGTAGCTGCGCACTGTCGTGCTCGCTAGTCTTCTTGTGGTCTTCCGTTCCGTTAGCCTCTGTCGGTTGCGCAGCGTGAGCCTGCAGGGCCTGTACAACTCCCCGTGGAAGAGCCGTGGGAGTGAAACCACAGCGGCGGCCGAATAGCTGAAGCACTGCCTCGTATGTTATCAGATCGGTGGAAGACGGCGTGGCTTTGATCGTGTCGCCTCCCCTCCGCAGGATTCTTGACCTATTCTTCTTCTTCTTCTCTTTCTTTTCTTTCTTCTCCTGCTCCTTCTTCTCCTTCTTCTCCTTCTTTGCCAGTTTCTTCCTTTCCTTCTTCGACAGAGAGTCGTCCTCTGAGCTGGCCACCGACGTGCTCACAGGTCGACGCAGCTCCGGAACCAGCAGAAGACAGGCCAGCACCGCTCCGATGACGGCCACCGATTCACCCTCGATGAGCACTGCCCCATTGGACTTGACCACAGCCTTGCGTACAAAGTCCCTGCACTCTTCCGTCCACATCTTCCTCACCTTCTTCTGTGCCGGCTTCTCAGCGCCATTGTTGTCCGCCTTCGCTTCCGCTTCGCCTTCTTCCAAGAGCTTCTCCTTGCTCTTTGCCTTCCTGGTGGCCTTCAAGCGTACTTCCACCCGCTTGCTCTTCAGTCCGAGGTTCTCCTGCATGTTCATCCACCCACAGCACATACATACATGCACGCACGCAACCACACACATACCCGACATTCACCACCACTGCGATCAGCTCATCCTCGTCATCATCCTCATCATCCTATTCCTTATCATCATCATCATCGTCATCATCATCGTCATCATCACACGTTTCCCTGTCACCGGTGGTTTTGTTTTCTGTGCGCTGACACCAGCGGCGAACACGGGTGTTCTTTCCATTCAAAAAACGTACCAATCGGAATACGCAAATATAATTATTTCCGCACCAAAAATAAATAAATTTGTAGAACAAATTGTGATAATTCTTTTAAAAAGAAATAAAAATAACAAAGCTTGTTTTCGGGTACAAAAAAGAATAAATAAATGATAAAAACTCGTGTAGTGCGAGGGACAGGTACCAAGGAGGTCGGGTCAAGGACGGAGAGGGACGAGGTGGTGTCGACCACGGCGGAAGACCGCCGGCGCACAACGGCCAGGAGGCGGTGGGTGACGCCGTGGCGCACCAGCTCCCGCTCTTCCAACGGCGGCGGCGCGGCGGCGACGCCATCTCCTCCATCTCCACCCAAGATGGCGGCGCGCACGTAGAGGCCCCGCCCTACCTTGAGCATGGCGTTGATGGTACGTGTTGTTGTCCCTTCAGCCTTTCCTAAGCACCACACAGAGAATAAAAAGATGTCGACCAGTCAGCCCAAAGATCGGTGTCTTCAGAAGATGAGCCTCTACTCGAGTTTATTACCTTTATCTGTCCCTGGCCCGCAAAACCCAGTGAAGGAAAAGGTACACGCGAGACACTGTGTATTGCAGCAAGACCAGGCCTGGTGATGAAGACGGAGCGCCGCTTTCGCTCTTTTTTTTATGTTACCTTCGATCTTTTTAGTTCTTGTTGACCTGCGGAGGTAATTGTCTGACATATCTCAGATTCTTTAGATTAAATCAGAAATATGCAAAACATGTTTTTATACTAAGAATTTAAAGCATGTGTTCCAGAGTTGTCGCTTTCGTTCTTTTGGGCGTCGTTGTCTTCTCGGCCCCGCAAGTCGTACGTACATCGTTCCCCACAAAATAAGTCAAGATGAAGATCGCCTTCTTCGCCCTCGCTTTCGTCTTGTGCTTCGCCACCGCCGCCCATGCCCAGAGCAGTACTTCTTCTCCCCCTCCTCTCTTCCTCACATCCCGCCCGCGCCAAGAACCCAACAATAATTGTTTATCAATTCATTCATATCTTCTCCTCTACAAAAATCTTCATTGTTCGGAGTCAAAGATGAAAAGGATTTCCGATACTAAATCCTTTGTACATAAAGGTTGGGAGGTCTCTGAAAGGAACGGAGATATGATGATGAAGATGGGAATGATGTTCTACACGCGTTTTTTTTTGGATTTTGTTTCTGACTTGGGTGGTGATGGGGACCAACTATGAATAGCCGAGTATTGCCCGCTTTGCCAGTTCACGGTGCAGTACATCGAGGGCTACCTGCAGCAGAACTACACCCAGGGACAGATCATCAAGCAGCTTGAGGTCCTGTGTGCCATCGCGCCGCCCAGCATCGGCAACCTTTGCGACACCTACGTCGAGCAGGTCCTCCATCGTCTTCTTCTTCATGACTACTGGTTGTCGTGGCTGACGAGTAGCGTGTTGTGTTGCATGGCTGGTTGATGATGTGTCCTTGAATGCGAGTACAGTACGTGCCTCTGGTCATCTACCATCTGATCAAGTACGAGAACCCGCAGACTGTCTGCAGCGACCTCCACCTCTGCAGCAACAACTCCAAGATCGCTCAGGCCCTGGCGAGTACGTATCCTACCGCAGATGGGACGCATCCCCGGATGGTGCTGATGATGCTGATGATTGCTTTACAGAGCTCCAGCGTAACAACAGCAATGTTGAATGTGACGTGTGCAACTTCGTCGTCGAACTGGTGGCCACCTACATCGCCGATAACCAAGTGCTGAACCAGCTCCAGCCCTTCCTCGATGACCTCTGTGAGGCGACTCCCTTCCCCACTCACTGCGTCCGATTCGTCGACGCTCACTTGCCCGCGATCGTTAAGTACATCAAGCAGGCCGGCAACCCTCAGCTCATGTGCGGCCAGGTCTTTGCCGTGTGCCCCGCTACCTTCAAGACCCCGATCCACTGATTTCTCTCCCACTGAAGTTTGCTTTCATAGCTCACCCAAATAAACCTGCAGCAAAAAGACAACTTCGATCAGAAGCAGATGAATATCTAAGCGTAAAAGGCAGCTTCGCTCATGGGCACCCCTGGTAGCCATCGAAGAATCAAAAATTTGGTGGTTTTGGAGAGTGCGTGGACTGTAATGATCCCGATGCTGCCACCTTCATAAGTCCCACGTACGTCCGTGAGCATGCCCACTTCACTGCTTAAAAAAACTATGCACAGATCTAGAGAAGATGAGAATAAGTAAAGAATTGCAGAATAGTTCACATGACTGCTCACATAGCTTTGCTCCCCATGACCAATGAGAATTTCCAAACCCCAGGCAAGAGAGGTCTTCCATACAATGGATCTTCTTCATTACAAGCAACACCTGTGGTAAGTCTCTGATCTTCTTCCCCTTCAGCACTCATAATGTGACATCAAGTATCTAAACACTCTTTCTGCAACAGTCAACTCATTACCTGTGTGCTTCTGACAAGACCCTTCTCCCATTCGCAGGAGGCACCCACCAACCACTCTCTTACCTGGACGGCCCGTCCAAGGAGCGGTGGCTCCCTTTCGCTTTATGACCCTTCTTCTTCTTTTTGGAAATGGACAGGCCGTCCAAGGCCCCAAACCCTGAGCAAGCAACGCGCCAGCCTATTTCGCGAACAAGCAGCAACTTCTCCATTCCACCYGATGAGATGCATTCACTCCCGATTGTGAACTTTTCACGCATCAAGCTCTGGAACATGCCCACCAAGGAAGAACACGATGCACCACAGGCCGCCATGAGGGCTCGGGCAGCCGACATTCGGCGAGCGCTGCTGGACAAACGGGTGTGCTTCTGTCCGCCAGGGGTACGCGTCATCGTAGCCATATGGCAAATGTCATCTTGTTGGTTTCGTCTAATAAACCAAACTTGGTTCATCAGAAAATCGCAAAACAAGTGGTTGCAGACTATCCAACATGGAAGAGCTCAACTCGTGCTGATCACGTGATGACTCAGTCTTGGTTCTTTGCTGACATGGTTCGATCTTCCTCTCTTGATTCTCTTTTCGTCACATGTCTGGACCACTGCTCTCATCTATAT
>CDEZ01022738.1:0-10144 GCA_000826365.1 Acanthamoeba royreba | reverse complement strand
CCTTTAATGTTTTTACAATTAAATATTATAGTGTTATTAAACTTTTATTATAAATCACTTATTTAAACATATTCATATTATTAATCGAAATATCTAAAATATTGAAAATTAAGCACAGCTTCAATGATAGTACCCAACTAGGCCACAATCATGAACAGGCTCAACTTCAACAGGGCTTGACCTATCACCCTTGTTCTCACTGACCTTGAGGAAGTGAACTTTTATCAGTTATCAAGAAGAATGTTCATCACAGTTGCTCATAGGCCCCTGGGTTGCGTCGTTTGCCGTAGAACACGGCAAGAGCCAGCACAACAAGCAACGCGGCTGTCGAGGCCAGCCCAACGATCAGCCACACCCAGTAGGGCACATCGTCAATGCAGTTGCTGTCACCAGAGCAGGTCTTAGAGAGCGTGAAGCTCTGGTTCGAGTAGGTAGGCACGAAGTCAAGTATCTCCTCGCCCGATGCGTTCCACTCCCAGACCTCCACGCTCCTCACTTGCACCGTGCCGCTGGTGTAGGGCAGAGGACACAGGATCAGGTTGGGCGATACGGGCGACCACTTGGGCGAACCGCCGCTCGAAGGGCCAAAAGCGCAGGTGTAGAGGCGTGAGGTGTAGAAGAAGCCCTCCAGCTGCACGAACTGGTCCGTGCACAGAAGATCCGGCAGATCGACCTTAGTCACCACCGCGCCGGTGGCCACCACCACGGGATTGATCGGCGGCACGACACCGCCGGGAACGAGTATGCTCATCGTGAAGTTGGTGCCCGGAGGCAGCTGATTGTCGAAGCCCTTGGGCACCACGCACTGCCATATGTTGAGCTGCGGCCACTTCAGGGGAAGCAGCTGCTCCACCACCACCGTCCGGTTGCGGGGAAGTTGCGCGGTCCATTTGCATGTGTGAGGAATGTAGATCTGATCAATCGTCATGTCGTACTTGGTGCCTCCGCCACCACTCGACGAGGAGAGGAACAGCTGGTAGATACTATCCCCGAGGATGGTGTTAACTGAGAACGACTTGATGGCTCCAGGCAAGCTGGCGTTGGTGGCGGCGTCGACCAGCTCCACCGTCAGATTTGCCGGAGCTGTTGGTCCCGGCGGAATGGCGTCGATGATGGTGACCTCGTGCGAGCCGTTCGTGGGTGGAGGCGGAAGGTAGCGCGCCGGGACGCACGAGCCGTTCGCGGTGCATAGACGCAAGATGGTTGCGGTGCCAGCCAGGGCTTGCCATGTCACGGTCAGATCAGTCCCTCCGCCGACGAACGACACGTTGAAGGCCAGGCCTGATCGGAAAGTGGCCACTGGCCCAACGCCGTGGTACTCTGCCTTCCAGCCAGTCACGTCCGCTAGCGCCTACATATTGTGTGATAGAGAGGTAAGTTACCAACAAATCCAGTATCGGGGAAGAAAGCGAAAGCGACAAGAAAGCGAAAAAGTCATATATCAAAAAATGACACCGGAGGCGTGGTGCACCAGATGAAAAAAGGCCACTAAGAACAACAGCACGAAGGGCATCATGGTGATGATAGTCTGGCCCGGTTGTGGCATGTTGTAAACGTGCAGTACTTCCGTAAAACTGCTCGGCGCCGTGAGAGAATGGATATTAATTACGGATGGTCCATTTTTCCGTTCGTTTTCTTTTCTTCTTTCTTTCCCTCCGTTCCGTGAATTGATTCGTCCGGAGTTCCACGACAGCAGATCTTCGATAGAAACTTCCTTAATCCAATCAAAAACAGTTATCTCAAAATACAAAACCGTCATCAAAAATTGAACCTTTCTTGCTTGGGTTTTGGTAAAGATTGATCAGAAGGTGTGCTTCATACATGTTATTCTTTCAAACAACAGGTTGAAGTTACATGAGCAAGCATGCCACACAGCACTCCCCTGGTGGAGCTGGTCCACCTGCGTGAAATAGCACCTGTCCAGACCGTGGACCGCTCTCCAGAAGGGGTTTTCTCTCTTCTCCCTCTTCCTCCTCATTGATTGATTCCTGTGTTAACACAGCAATCGCCCACCTGATCAGTTGGGATCTATCGCAAGCACGGGACAAAAGGGACGCTCACCTGCAGACTTGCTTGACTGGGACTTGGAGGAGGCAAGCCAGAGTTGTAAGGACTGAATGATGACAATCGAGGAGCGAGGCCTGAGTTATAGGCTGGATCGAACTGGATCAAGAGACACTCATGTAAGTGGATCACTTTACCATAAGAATTAGTTTGAGATAAAGCTGAGTTCTACCTGTTGTGGCCCATATGTGAGACCAACCGATTGCGATACCCATGACATGAGGCCTCTTCGCACGTTTATGTTTGCTCGTTGCTCTGAAATGGAAGAAAGACGGATGAGTGGATAGAGTCGAGCGATTCGCAATTGAACTAAGTTGCGTGCTGTACCGATCAGGCTGGGATTCTTGGCTACCAGGGCGTCAATCTGCTGGCTGGTCGCATCAATCCAGGCATCTTTCTCCTCTTGATCAGCGGCGAAGATAGTGTAGGTTTTCTTCGTTGCTACAATCTGCCAGGAGAACTTGACCACTGCAGCACAATACAGAACATCAGAGGCTGACCCACATCCTAGACAAGGAAAAGGTGAACAAGTCGCACTGTCTGTATTGGGCAGGTCGCGAATCCAGGTCGTATTGAGTGGAATCTCACCTTTGTAGACAAGCGTGCCCAGAACCTACAAACAGTTGCCATCGTCAATGCAAGATACAGATTTCTAGATCTTTATAAGACAGTGGAGCTTACCTCATAGGCGTAGATGATTACATCATTGAATAGAAAGAACATGGTTTCCTTCACAAACCGTGATGTGATCTTGTGCAGCTTGCCCTCCTTCACAAATCGCCTCGTAGGCGTCACAATCTATGTACATGGCACAATCGGTTGGACATTAGTTTCTGGGATAATTGGCAGGAACGTGGAGACATACCGTATGCTGTGTCCCAAACTTTGCCTGAAGCTCCACAATCTTCTTACTGTCATCAGACAATTTGACCACAGTGTCAGAATGACCGAATAGCGGTAGGGATAGCAAGGAGAAGACATACATTTCATCTGCCCTCTTCATAGACTCGTTCACGTGACCTGCTACCTCCTGAAATTCGGCTAAGGCCTTGTTGATGTCAGCGTAATCTACCACAAGATAACAGACAGACGTCAGTATATCGGCGGTGTCGAAACTGGACACAAGGGGCTTATCACCTGGATGATCTTGTGGCGTATGCTTGAGAAAGTCACGCAAGAGAAGGACGTAGCGAGGTATTCGCTGATAAGATCAAAATGAGTCAACTGGAAAGCAGTCGTACTGCAGAAGACATGAACAGAGGGAAGGTACCTGAATAGGCATGATAAGAAAGGCAGCGAGACCCAAACCCTTTGATTCCTCCGTGAACTCACGTGCTGATAGAAATTCCACAAACTGCTCGTTTTCTTTACAGTGCTCCAATGTTCGCACAGCCACCTCATAGTTCTTGCAATACACTGAAATGCAGCTGATCAGCAGAGATTGACGATTGCAACAAACGAATGAGTGAGTGTACCAGTGTATAATTTAAAGAAGGATGCAAGCCGCAGGAAGAAGTCTCCGATGCGCGAATTGTGATCCCACTCTTCTGTTCGCTTCTCTAGGCCATCAAGCAGCTCCTGATTGACCTTCACCAGCACCTCAACATTGGCAAATATCTGAATGATGTCTTCTTTTGTGATGAACCCGAGAGCACCGACTTGCGAGCGCAACGGATTAAGGAAGTGCTGCAAGAGGAAAGGACGGACGTTCTTGGGTGAGTATGTACAGCAACTGAGTATGGTGTGCATACGTTGATGAGAATTCCTAGATCCGCCACATAGGTGCGCTCAGTGCTTACAATCTGAATGTACCAGAGATCAGTGAGTATCATGGTTAGTACTATTATTCTACGCTCCTTCACCACCATCATCATCACTATAACGATTATCATGTCACTTTCATCACGACTAACATTCATGAATACACGTGTCGCGATGCGCAGGATGCGGTCAACAAGCCCATAGAAAGCACGGAGCGGTACCTCACGCAGGATCTCCTCGCGATAATTCATGCTCTCCTCGGCCTCTGCATCCACATACACAGGTCAGATTAGCACCAAACATAGTTGACATTCTTTGGAACATTTACATTTCAAAAAGAATCGAAATTCCATAAATAGCAAACATAAAGGAGAACAGCTCATTATTATCTAAAATGGAAATAAATGAATAAATAAAAAAGAATAATAGCAAGAGCGGTCTACCGCGAGGAGCGTTGAGTTTGCGAGGAGTGGCGATGTGGGGCGAGCGAATGTGGCCCTCCTCCACCTGCACTTCCAGCGACGCACGCAGGAGCGTAGTCACACCCGACGAAGAGGACGACGTAGTGGTGCTTCGACCCGGAGACGTCGGTATTGTCGAAGAAGAAGAAGTAGACGAAGTAGAAGAAGAAGGGGTTGTGGTGATGATGGTGGTGATGACAGAACTGGAGTTGTTCTCGATCGAAGAAAGAGGAGCTTCTCCTTCGTCTTCTTTTCTTTCTGCTTCTTCGATAACCACGGCTGCCTTGGCCTGGCCGTCCTCACGTCCAGACGCTGGCGTGTCGCTCTCCCCACACATCGCTGGCTGCTCTTGTTCGTGAGGTTCAGCCATCCTGGCGGAGGACACGACGACGACTTCCTGCATCTGTGCCAGCGTGCCAGCGTCGGCCAGCGCAGCTCTATTGTCCTCCATCCGAGAAATAAGTTATTATTGTTGTTTGGTCCTACACGCGCTCAATTTTCTCTCTGTGTGAAATGCAGCGATCCGACACTGCACGACCAACCCAAGGGTTACCTTGAGAGGCACGCTGGTCGCAAGGTGTGTACCCCTGCTCTGAGGTGTGATGGTTGGGCTGAGCAGGATCAGCCCCACCGGCAGCGAAGTAGGTTTCTTCGTTTTCGATTTCCTGCATTGATATTACAAATTATGTCAAATATTCCTGGTATGCAGGACCTCAAATACGAATGGTATTTCAATTTTTGTCGTCAGCGAAAACAAAAGGCGCAAAAAGACTTTCGGGTTTTCCGCTTTTGCTTGCCGCTCCTCATCATGGTGCGCCCCTAATCGATTCTTTTTATGATTTAATAATCAATCATTTAATTTAAAATATTGGTCTTGGGGTGCCTTGCATTATTCGATGCATGAAGTAAAAATTTTACTTTTCATTAATTTACATTTTGATTCAGAACGCGCTCAACTCGCAGCAACGAGAGAAGGTCAGGAACTTTGTGGTCTTCACCACTTCCAGGTATGGGCTATACTTCATTATGCTTCCCGCCATTTTTTACATATCAGATAAATTTGGCCCATTTTTCATCATTTGTACTGCTTTTTTTTTTCAAAGGCGTACCTATTAAGTTCAAATTGAAACAAATATTTAGAGAAGACTGAATTGGTTTCTTATGATTATTAATTTTTCTCTAAATCGATCTCAGTGAGGATGTAGCCATCAATGCCCTCAAGCAGCACAACTGGAATCTGGAGCAGGCCTGTGACAACTACTTTGCCAATCCTGATGCGTATGCTGTGAAGACCAAGGCCGCGGCGGGCAAGAAGTCCGGGCCAGCTGATCCCGCAAAGATCGACTCGCTCTTCGAGACCTACCGAGGTACGACGGACAACGTCACACCAGGAAGCATACATCTGATGCATGCAACTGGCTAATGTGGCATGTCGTATACAGATCCTGACTCTGATGTGATCGGCGGCGAGGGCGGCATGGAGCGCTTCTTCGCTGATCTTGGCGTTGATCCCGAGGACGTGCTCACGCTCATCATTGCCTGGCAGTTCAAGGCCGGCACTCTGGGCGAGTTCTCACGGGATGAGTGGAGGGAGGGTCTCACCTATTGGAAGTACGCACTGTTTGTATAAGCATCACTAAGCCAGTCGTACACAACTGAGCACGCTCCTTCTCGTTTAAGGTGTGACGACATTCCCAAGCTCAAGGAAAAGCTGCCCGCCTTCCGGGCGCTCATCAAAGAGCCACAGAGCTTCAAGGAGTTCTACAACTTCGTATTCAACTACGGCAAGGATACGAAGACGAAGGGACTTGGTATGACCTGAACTCAGTTGCCTGTTATCTATCCGTTTTAACTTGCTATTCTTATAGATCTTAACATGGCGATTGAGCTTTGGAAGCTGATTCTCAAGGACAGGTTCCACTTTTTGGACTTGTGGATTGAATTCCTTCAGGTCAGACGTAGCACGTTGTGATTCAATCCCTCTGATGACTTACCTTGAGATAAAACAACAGAAGAACCGCAAGCACTCCATCTCGAAAGACGAGTGGGCTCTTCTTCTCGATTTCGCCAATACTATCGATAAGGAGATGTCCAACTACAATGCCGAAGGTGTGTATCTTGACAGAGGCTGACTACAATCGGAACTAAACAAAGCATCTGCTCTTCTTCACTTCTGCAGAGGCGTGGCCAGTACTCATCGATGAGTTCGTGGAGTATGGCCGGGCGCAGCTGGCAGACAAGTGAAAGGTGCCTTCTTTGGGTATCGAGTACGCATAAAGGTCAGTCCTGCTGTAAGTTTCATTTTGTTCCTTTTCTGTTGAGTTTTTAGTAATGCACGCATTCTTCGTAACCCATCGTGCATGAATGTCCTATGAGTGCTACCGATCGGCAGTTTCAGTGCTCACCATTCACTGCTTGAAGGCATTTCTTGTCGCCCTTCTTTACGCGTGCAGTGACCTGCAGCTGTACCATCGGAAGCTGCAAAAACATTAGGTCCTGATCGCACGTTTTGCAGATAATCACTTAGGTATCAAGCATCCCACGACTGGTTATTAACAAAAGTGTGTCTTACATATCGTGCAGGCACGATCAATTGATAGTGATCCATGTAGCCACAGCCAAGGGTAGAAGAGGCCGCAGCTCGTACATCGAGATGGTGGTAAATATTTTGCATGTTTGTCAAGTTGCTTAGTTAGGAATGTAAAATATTCTCAATATTTGGCGGGAAAGGAGCAAACGCAAACGGCTAGTTCAGCCAACAGTTTTGAAACTAAAAAAGAGGGGACAGCAAGCGATCAAGCTATACCCAGGCCACTTCCTTGTTCTGCAGCTGCAGTTAAAATGCAAAAACAAAGTCCAGCAGGTACTTTGTCAGTCTTGTTTTGTGTATCTCTCATCTGAAGTCATGTCTACTGACACATCCTTATTCCATCTTTGTTGTTCTCTCTCCATCTTCGGCTTCCTTCTATGACCTGCAGGAGATGAAGGTGATCCATCCATCCATCCATCTTGTAACGCTGATTTGTATCAAGTAGAGACTCATCTTTATGATTGATTCATGGATGTACTGTGTTGGCCTCAGCAGAAGTCGAATTTTGTTGCGATTGTTGTCAGATTTTGATCGATCCCGAGAGGGAGGTGCGATTCCATTGTCCCACCTGCGGCGATTTCGATGCTTGCGAGGAGTGTATCTTGGGCGAGGAGGTCGCGCACCGACATCCTCTCCAGAAAATCAAACCCAAGCTACGGGGTACCCTTGTTTTCCAATTTTATTTCTTTTTACAATTATAATTATTTTCCAATTTTATTTATTTATTAAATTTGAATTATGTCAAAACTGACTTAAAAATGTGATTGTGCAGCGAAACTCCTATTCAGCTTGAAGGACCCGAAGACAGGGAACACTCTCTTCCTGAGCAACTTCCCGGTGGTGATTCCAGGCTCAACGTACTTGAAGCAGAACAACGTCCGTGCCGTTCTCTCAGTGATCCAGTTCGACAAGAACGATGGCACCTCCGAACTCGCAGAGAAGGTCTTTCGGAAGGGGAAGGACATGCACAGGGTGCGCCATCCTTGAGTCTTTCTTTTGTTCTCGTCGCTCTCTCGAGGGGTTCGACCTCGAAGTGCTGATGAGTCGTGGAATCTTTTCTCCTTGTTCAGAGCGCGGCAGCCAATGGTGTTGTGTACCATCACATCGACATCCCTGATCTTCAGAATCCGGCTCTTCTTGCTGACTACGGCGCATATAACGTTCTTGAGGAGGTACATGAGGGCTCACGGCGTGCTTCAGTTGAGAAACGAAAGGTGACTCATTCACTCATACTCTTGCAGGCAACAGCGTTCCTTGACAAGGCTATCCAAAATGGTAACGTGATCGTGCACTGCAAAGAGGGACAGAGGAGGTACCTTTGTTTGATCATCGTGTCCTTGTTCATCGGAGTCATAGCTGACACGTTTGATGTTGGTGTAACACCAAGGTCGCCCACAATGTACATGGCTTGGATGATAACTCGTGGATTCGACGTGGACAAAGCGATCAAGATGATAGGGAAGGACTACAATGATCCCCACTTCGAGTGGAAGGACAAATACATCAAAACAAGGTCAGCATTCAACAACCTTTGAGACACGGTGGAGASACGGCGAACCTGACAATTGCTTTTCCTCCCTCGTGTGTTTCACAGAGCATCGTGGATAGTGGAACTCAGGAAATGGGAGAAGGAATGGCAGACGAAGCAGAGCAAGTGGAAGCAGGGCAAGGGCAAAGAAATGGTAGAGGACTGGGACAGACTGTTCCTCGGTGAGGCTTCCATCGCCACACGTGTACGCAAGAGGAAGAGAGGAGGCAATGATGATGACGACATTCTTGAGGACCTCAAGGTAGTGGAGCCGAAGAAGACAGTGCGTCAGCTGCTCTCTGGAATCAAACAAGTTGATTGATCGCTCACTCACGAGAATGACACTGCAGCCAACCACGGCAGCCGGGAAGAGGAAGCGGGACGATCCACCTCCAAAGGAGACCGCTGCTCCTTCATCGCGTAACAGACTGCAAGATGTGCTCAAGCGATTCGAGCACCTGGAAGAACAGAAGGAGATGCAGAAGCGTGCCGAGAAGCGCATGCGCAGCACCATGGCCAAGGAGGTTCGTTCCATTTTGGCCACACACTCATCCATCAACATCCTCAGCCGTTCTTCATCATTCTGTTTGCTCAGGCTGCCAAGGTTGAAGCTGCGACCAACAGCTTCCTTATGTCGAGCTTGTCATCCCAGTCTGCACGACGTCGTGCGTTTGAAGAGAATCGCAGGATGGTCGAGTCTATTGGCTTCCAGCCCCGAGAGAGTACCTTTCCTCTTCCTTAACTTTGGCTTCAGCGCTATGTTGATCATCTTCATTCATGACGCAGTGCAACAGAAAGACAACACGCCCAAGTTTGTGCGTCAGCAGAAGCACTCTATCAGGGAGCTGGAGAGTGAGGCCGACATGGCCGAGGAAGAGGCTAGGAGGATTGAAGAGGAGGTCAGGGCCATGGAGGCCGATGCCTCTCACGAAGACTCCGAAGCTGAGGAAGACCATGCTGAGAATGATGACGATGATGGTGATGATGTCGCTGAAACAGTTGAGGACGATGAAGAAGCCGAAGCGAGCGATGAACTTGATAGCAGCGATGAAGGAGAAGCCGAAGAAGAGGAAGAAGATGATCTGAAGGACTTTATCGCTTACGAGGCTGAAGAAGCCAACGAAGACAAAGATGAGGAGGAATCAGCGGAAGAGGAGGAAGAGGAAGAAGAGATGCCACGCAAGCCGAACAAGCGACAGAAGCGAGAGCAGCCCGAGGAAGTTGTGGCAAAGCCCAGCATCATGGACAGTGAAGACAAGGAGAATCAGATGGGCAAGGCCATCATCAACGCTCCCTCGTCTGCCATCCAGAATCCCTCGATCTCGGTACTCATTCATATACCCTTATTGCGCTAACACCTGATGTGTTGGCGACAGCATTCACAGCAACGCTGACTTTGAGGATTCCTACCGGTTGTAGGTCCCCGCAACTGCATCGCCAGTGAAGCCCTCAGCGATTGCGTCAGCGGCCAACAAGCTGAAGCCCGCGCCAGCCAAGCCGAGCCCGAAGCTGAAGCTGGCCAGTGAAAGTCAGCGAGGCAACAACCTTCTCAACTACTTCACTGCCAAGAAGTGAAGTGATGTGCGCGGTTGCCCCTCCCCCCACCACCGTTCCAAAGCAGTTTTATCGTTGTACATCACGGCCGCGCACATGTTCGCAAGAGGTTGGGCAGGAGTTGGACACGCATGAAGGACGTGTGTGTACTGGTAGAGTAGGTGGGACCTCACCCCAATCACCCGA
>CDEZ01022737.1:0-15447 GCA_000826365.1 Acanthamoeba royreba | reverse complement strand
GCCTGCCTTCATCAGGTGAAAGCTGGACTTGAAGCGCAGCTTCTCGATGGGCGGCAGGTTGTTATAGCACTTCCAGAAGTCCTGTCAAAGTCGTACGCCAAGAAGTGTCATCAAGTGTTAGCAGTGGCCGCTTCAACCGGTTCATAATAAACAAAAGCCCTATTTCGTAATTCCATTTATTGGTAATTTATTTGTTAAATTAAAATAAGGGGCTGTGGGTACCTGGACAGTGCTGAAAGTGCACAGCTTCTGAAGCGACGCTTCGTACTCTTCGGCAGACAGACCTGGTCCGATGAACTTATCGTGCCAGAACGACCTGTTCTCACGACAGGTGCCATTTAGTGTAATTAGGCTCGAAATTACTAATGTTGTTTAATGGCCCAAATCCAAGTCATTAAACTCAAAATCGCAATTTACTAAGGAAGGAAAGTTACCAAGAATTTTCCAGGGGCATAGACTCTTCAGCATCGAAGTTGTCGAACAGAAGAGCCGAGCCGCGACTCAGGGCCTCAAAGCCTGGCGGTGCGAACGACATACTTGAGATGTTTGACGGCTTGAAAATTAACGTTGATGATGGAAATGGAGCAGCAAAAATGTGAGCGATGGCGAAGAAGCGTAATTATGCGATGACGATTAACAGTTCGCCAGCGAGCAGTGATTTGCACTATTCACGTGAAGGACAACCAAGAAAACACGATGCAAACCTTCCAACTATTTTCTTGATTTCCAAGAAATGTCGACTTCATTCCTTTTGGATGACATCAGCACTGCTCATGCTGACGTCATTTCTCGCGGTTAAGAAAAAACATTTTTTCTTTAGTTTTCCTTGGTTCTACGCCGGCATAATGATTTTCCGCGAAGAAGCTTCTGGCGACACCTTCTGGACGCCAACGGTGAAATGGCGTAACCCCAACAGAAGCGAGGGCCTGGCACCGTGGATATCTCGTATCTCTCCCTTTAAATGTTCTTTCTTCCTTGACACATCGAACATAGAAGATCACACGCCGATCGGCAAAGACCAACATGACGTCGACATACAGCAGAACGACATCCGCTTACTACTCGGACAGTGGACTCAGCCTGAAGGTGAGGGAAGACAAGAAGGTGCCACACAAGCAGCACGAGCGACACAACAGCTATGACTCTGAGTACATCCGACGCCAAGCGGCATCCGGCAAGCGAGCCCTGGCCACGATCAAGCTGCTGATGATCGGCAACTCAGGCGTGGGCAAGTCCTGCCTACTGATGAGGTACCTTGACCTTTCATCCTTCATTCTTCTCCTTCATTCTCTCTGTTGGTGCATAGACCTCACGCATTGGTTGCATTCCTTGGAACACCAGGTTCGCTGATGATAACTTCGCTCCGTCGTTCATTCCCACGGTCGGTATCGACTTCCGTGTGCGAGAGGTAGCGGTTGAGGGCGCCCGCCTGCGACTACAGATATGGGACACTGCTGGCCAGGAGCGCTTCAGTACATGTGAATCTTCTCAGCGAGTTCAACAATAGGACTTATATGTAATTGTCATGATCACAGAGACCATCACGCGTGCGTACTACCGCGGTGCCCAGGGCGTGGCGCTGGTGTACGACGTGACCGACCGCTCCAGTTTCCAGGCCATCAGTGGCTGGGTGCGCAGCCTGGACCAGCACGGCTCATCCAATGTGTGCCGAGTGCTGGTGGCCAACAAGTGCGATCATCGCAATCGGGACGTGACCACCGAGGAGGGTGAGGCACTGGCAGAGAGATACGGCTTTGCGTTCTACGAGACATCGGCCAAGACTGTACGTGTTGCATTGTCTCTGATGATGAAGAAGATGAGATTCTAGTCAACTCACCCATCTTCCTTCTTCTCATTCCAGGGCCTCAATGTTGAGGAGATGTTCATGAAGCTGGCTAAGGAGGTGAAGCGACGATCCATTGACCCGCACCTGACTCAAGACGAGAATGGTAACCAGACCTTTGATGATCTCGAGGAACAGCGAAAGAAGGAGAACGGCATTGTCAAGGTTGCGCCACCACGAAAACCATCTGTCTTCACGGCATGCTGCCAATCATGAGGAGAAGGTGGCTGAGACCGAGAGGTGCAGAGGCATGAGTGAGAATCAGTGCATGAAGGGATTCCTCTCTTGGTGCCTTGACTGTAGATAAACCGCAGGGTAGCCTATGGCGCTCTGTTGTGTGTATACTCGAATTTGGCTGATGATGTTTTTGTTGATGATAACATGGCTGATGTCACAGTGTTATCTATTCGCGGTAATTGTCCTTATCCCTTTTGCTTGAATTGTAAGTCCCCTTTAACACTGTACTGTTGTACGCCCCAGCTTGATGGCCATCCTCCTACTGCTCTGGGATAGTTTTCTTGTTAGTTTCTCAGAAGCCCCAAACTGCGCAGTTCCCATCAATTCGACCGGTCCTAATGATCCTAAAGGCGTGGCCTGATGCCCCAAAAGAACGAAACCCTCCGTCTTATCTTCGCTTTCGTTCTTTTTAGCGCCAACACCTCGCGTAGAGAGCGGCGCTGCGTGTAGAGCAAGAAAATCAACACAAGGCCAACTACACACCAGCATGGAAGCAGACCAAGAGACTCCCAAACAAATCGATGTCGTCGTGGTGGAAACCGGTACATTTTTGTTTTTTATATTTCGAAAAATATTTTTGCTATTTTCATTTTAATAAATAAAAATTTCATAAATTAAGATTTATTTGTCTTGAAGATTAAAAAAATAAATACAATTGGAGTAAAATGCAAAAAGGAAAAAGAATATATATCTGATTTATAAATGATTGTGGCTCAAACAATCAGGAGTGGGCAATCTCGGCTCCATGTCGGCGGTGCTGCTCAAGAGCGGCGCAGCATCAGTGAAGCTCACGACTGATCCCGCTCTCGTCCGATCTGCCACCCACGTCGTGCTTCCCGGTAAGTCGGAGTTAAAATAAACAATCATAAATAAATAATAAATAATAAGAATATATAATATTATGAAAATGAATGTAACCGACTGGCATGATGCTGACTAATGCTGTGAAATAGGTGTGGGCTCGTTTGGCAGTGCGATGGACTTTCTTCTCAAGGCCGACGGGCTGGTTGCAGCTCTCAAGGAGAGGATGGCCAGCAACAAGCCTACACTCTGCGTGTGTGTTGGGTGCGTGCCAAGTAGTGTGAATGAGGAGGATTGGTGCGCAGACGGCTGATCAAGGATGGTTGGACGTGTGTTGATGTGTGCACATGTGATAGACTTCAGCTTCTGGCAGCATGTAGCGAAGAGAGTCCTGGTGCCAAGGGTTTCGATATCCTAGATGGTCCGATTGCAACCTCATAAAGTGAACTGAATGTGTAGGCTAAACCATCTTGTGTCCAGGTGCTGGCATCATGAAGTTCCCGGCCTCCGTGCGAGTACCTCAGCAATGTTGGAATCAAGTTATTGCCGAGGTGCGCGGATTCGCAAACGTGGGTTGTGAGCACCATTCATACTCACCTTTTGATCGCTGTATGACTAGGAGGGAAGTAAGATCCTCCGGAGCGGCTGTGCCTACTTTAGCAACTCTTATTGCCTCCGCTCGCGTCCGCTCGATTGGTCTGTTGCCTATTCTCAGCATGGCGTACGTAACAAATCAACTTTTTCACTCTTCGCTCCGATTGCACTCAATGTTATCATTTATTCCAGACCAAGTTCATTGCTGCCCTGGAACGCGGAAACGTTGTTGCCACTCAATTCCACCCTGAGCTTTCGGGCAGCTACGGAACTGAGCTCATCCAGTACACTCCTCTATCCTTTTTACATTCCCTTGAATACTTGCTTATCCTCCATTAGGCGGTGGCTTGGTACAGAGCAGACGAAGCCTGTGGACGAGACATCCTTGGGCGCGCTCCCTACGTTCTCTTCTTCTTCCGCTCTCCGGCGTGTGATTCCATGCCTGGATGTCAAGAATGGCCGCGTCGTCAAAGGTTTGTTGGCCTATCTTTTCTTTGGAAGAAGCTTCATCCTGACGCATCTCTATAGGTGTCAAGTTCCAAGGTCTTCGTGACTCTGGCGATCCCGTTGACTTGGCGCTGGAGTACCAGAGCCAGGGTGCTGATGAAATTGTATTTCTTGACATCTCTGCCACTGGTACTATCGCAATCGACGAGCCTATCATGAACCATCTTTAACAACCATTTCACATAGATGAGGAGCGAAAGACGGCCGTTGAAGTTGTACGACGAGTGCGCCAGTCACTGCGGGTCCCTCTCACCGTTGGAGGTGGAATCTCTTCACTCGCTGATGCTCACAGCTTGTTGATGGCCGGAGCCGATAAGGTTTCAGGTACATATCTCAGTCTCGATCGTGTGCCAACATCTAATTCTCACTTATGCGGATGTGCTTTAGTGAACAGCGCAGCTGTGCGGGATCCCACGCTCATCACGTCGCTAGCCACATGTTTCGGCTCTCAATGCGTTGTTTGTGCCATCGACGCCACGCAGAAAGAAGATGGAACTGGTGCCAACATAACCATACATACCATGAAATGACCGCACTGCCTTACCAACTTTCCTTCAGGCTGGGAGGTGCTGGTACGTTCTGGCAAGGAGAAAACGGGACGCGACGTAGTGGAATGGGCCAGAGAAGCTGTCATCCGCGGCGCTGGCGAAATTCTGCTCACCTCTTTCGATAGGTTTGCTACTCTTTTTAGGTTGCTTGTGAGCTGTGATTGCTCATTCATGTTTTTGCCTATAACAGAGACGGCACGAGATCTGGTTATGATACCGAGTTGTTGAAAGCAGTTGCTGATGCAGTAAATGTACCCGTTATTGCTTCTGGCGGCGCGTCCACCGCCGACCACATGGTAGATGCATTCAAGGTAGAGCCTTCTCCCTCTGTCTCGTTAACGACAGTCTATTCACCATCGTCTGTCCTCTAGGCGGGTGCTGACGCCGTCCTAGCGGCTTCCATCTTCCACAATGGAGAAACCACGGTTGGAAAGATAAAGAAGGAACTGGCTTCCGAGGGTGTACGCGTCCGTATTGACGAGGAGCGAAAGCGCCCCATCGTCAACCAGCAGCATTCCACATTCAATCGTCAATGTCTGGTCCCTTCAATCGATATCATGGACGGTAAGGCTGTGCAACTTGTTGGCGGAGATCCCGCGCACAAGAAGATCGATGCTGGTATGGGTCAAGCCAGAGCTTCATTTTGCCTCTTATTGTGAAGTGACATATCAATTCGTGCACAGGTGATCCAGTACCCCTGGCAGAGCAGTTCAAGCTCGTGGGTGAAATTGCTGTCGTTGATCTTGATGCTGCCCTCGGCCGTGGTGACAACTCGGAAACTATCAAGAAGCTACTCTCAATCGCACCTTGCCGCGTGGGCGGTGGAATCCGCACCGTCGAGAAGGTACAGTTCCGCTGTTCTTAGAAGCTTGCACGAGTTTAAATCAACACTTGATATCTCTAGGCAATGGAATGGCTGAACGCGGGAGCAGCGAAGGTTGTCATTGGCACTGCAGCCAAGCCTGAGTTCTTGCGACAGCTACCCAGGTCAGTCTTTTCAATAGTTGCTTTGTACTTAGTCTCATGTTCATAAAACAGGGAGCGCATAGTGGTGGCCTTGGACGCAAGGCACGGTGAAGTCGTCGTTGAGGGCTGGCAGACGAAGACTGGGAGAAGTACGCAACCGAGCCATTTGAGTATCATGACTGTTCTGCTAACTTAACTTGCCTTACAGACGTCAGGGACTGCATCCGCGATCTTGTTGAGTATGCCAGTGGATTCCTCATCACTTTTGTGGAACGTGAAGGCCGTCTTGCAGGAATTGATATCCCTGCCATTGAGGAATTGATCGAGGTTTGTGCATCTCCTTCTAAGATTGGTTTCCTCGTACTCATGCGTACAACAACACCTTCCCACAGGAGGTGAAACAAACTCCATTTGCCAGAAGCACCACCATCACCATCGCTGGTGGTATCACCACAGAGGAGGATCTAGCGGCTCTTGATGCCCTTGGTGTCGAGGGTCAAGTGGTATGTGCCCACTTCATCACATGAGGCAACCGACCAGAATTGACTCAGGAGTGCGTGAATCAGGGAATGGCACTCTACTCTGGCCTGATTGATCTCGGTGACTCTGTAGCTGCGCTCTTGAAGACGGACAGACCGGACGGCCTGTACCCAACTGTGGTTGCCGATGAACGCGGGGTCGTCTTAGGTCTGGCCTACTCTAATCGTGAAACACTCAAGCTTGCCATTAAAGAGAAGAAGGGAATCTACTTCTCTCGCAAGCGCGGGGTCTGGCGCAAGGGCGAGACGAGCGGT
Organism: Acanthamoeba royreba; assembly: GCA_000826365.1. Classification (NCBI taxonomy): domain Eukaryota; phylum Discosea; order Longamoebia; family Acanthamoebidae; genus Acanthamoeba; species Acanthamoeba royreba. The sequence continues at coordinate 9,157 of CDEZ01022737.1, read as the reverse complement.
GCAATGCAAGAGCTTCTAAAGGTCGACGTGGATTGCGATCGAGATACTCTGCTCTTTACCGTCCGTCAGACTGGCGGAGGTTTCTGCCACCGTAACTCGTACACTTGCTTCGGCTCAGGCGAAAGAGGTACATGATCCTTCATTTACCGTTTTTCCAATTCACATTGCTTATACAACAATCCCAGGTCTCGCAGGTCTCATGCGCACGCTCGCGGCAAGAAAGCATAGTGCTCCTGAGGGATCCTACACGAAGCGCCTTTTCGATGATCCCGTGCTGTTGAAGGCCAAACTATTGGAAGAGGTATGAAGTCGACTTTCGAATTTCCATTGAATACATTCTGATGTAATTCTCTATGTTACAGGCAACTGAGTTGGCTGACGCTGAGGGTAAGGATCACGTTGCCAACGAGGCGGCAGACCTGCTCTATTTTGCTCTCGTGGCGTGCACCAAAGCCGGTGTCTCACTGGCTGATGTGGAGAATGTTCTCGGTACTGGTGCCACTCCTTCAGCGATGTAATACTCCAAACTCATTCTTCCGACTTGTGAACATTAGAGGGCCGCTCGCTGAAGGTTGCTCGCAGACCCGGTAACGCAAAGCAGCCATTCCTGGCGATGATCAACCAGCAGCAAGACACTGCGGACGTCAAATCTCCGCAAGTGGAAATTGAGGTTGCGAAGCATGTGGTGGCCAAGCAAGAAGATCAAGTCGTTCTCAAGCGTTTGAAGGTTAACGAAGTGTGGGACCTTCGTCGCGACGTCGTCGACAAGAAGACGAGGGAAATTGCCGAGGAGATCCTTAACGATGTCCGCGAGAAGGGCGAGGAGGCTCTCATCCGACAGTCTGTCAGACTTGGCGATCTCAAGTCAGCGAGTGAGCCATACATTCGTACTCAGGAGGACATGCGCGCAGCCTTTGAATCGCTGACGACCGACCAAAAGGCGCTGCTTCAGCGTACTGCTGACCGTATCCGCGCCTTTGCTAACGCGCAAAAGAACGCCATCAAGACCGCCCAGAGTACATACCTTCCTCCTAGTGCAGCCACGATCGGTTCTCAGCTCATTTATCTCTAGTTGGCATCCCGGGTGGCCAAGCTGGTCATACGGTGGCACCTGTGGACGCAGCCGGTTGCTACGCGCCTGGTGGCCGTTATCCCCTTCCTTCATCTGTGCTCATGACTGCCATTACTGCTCGGGTGGCTGGCTGCAAGCAGGTCCTTGTGGTATGTGGCTCTGTGTCTTAAGTCTGTGAAGCTTAAGCTAACCCTAACTCAGGCATCCCCCAACCCTCAACCCATCACGCTGGCTGCAGCCTATGTGGCTGGCGCTGATTCGTTACTCGGTGCGAGAAGTCTCACATTGTGCGATAACCGCAGATGTTACTAATGCCATCTTGTTCGACACATCAGCTGTGGGTGGAGCCCAGGCCATCGCTGCATTCGCCTACGGAATTCCGGGCAAGGTTGCAGCCTGCGATGCTGTTGTGGGTCCAGGTACGCTCTTGACTATAACGTGTCTCGATAGCGCAGTTCTAAACAATCTCGTGCCTTGTGCACAGGCAACAAGTTTGTAACAGCGGCAAAGTCGTTAATTGCTGGACGCGTTGCGATCGACATGCTCGCTGGCCCCTCGGAGTGCCTGGTGTTGGCTGATTCTACTGCCCACCCTGATGTCGTTGCTGCCGATCTCATCGCTCAGGTATGTAGCGTCCTTTATGTCTATTTCGATGAGGAAGCAGTTAAAAATGTTATTTTAGGCTGAGCACGATACGGCTGCTGTCCCCATTCTGGTGACCTACGATGAAGAGTTCGTTCGCAAGGTCGAGCAAGAGGTGGAGGCGCAGCTCGCCACTCTCCCAACAGCTACGATTGCGCGGGCCGCATTCGCTAATGGCTTTGCTGTTGTCGTGGCTAATGAGGAAGAAGCCATCACTGTGTGCGATAAGCTCGCTCCAGAGCACTTGGAGGTACATGCGTCTTATTCCTACGGTACGCAAACAACATCTGATCTGAGTGCCCTTATTAATCAGGTACACACGTCCAACGCATCCGAGCTGGCTGACAAGTTGAACCACTACGGCGCTCTCTTCGTCGGCAACAACTCGGCCGAAGTGTTCGGTGACTACGGCGCCGGACCTAACCACACTCTGCCCACAAGTACCCCACCAGCCATATGGTGAGCAGATAAACATCTCACTAACGCACTGATCATGATTGTGTCCTAGGCGGAACTGGGCGCTCATTCGGTGGCTTGTCCGTGCTTTCCTTCCTCCGCATGCGTACATGGCTCAACATCGACAGCATTGCCTCAGAGCATGCTCAGCAGCTTGTACGTGTTGATGAACCAAGTTCGGAACAGATGGTTGTAGTATTCACGTCATGTGTTAATTGTAGGTACGAGACTCTGTTGACCTTGCCCTGCTCGAAGGACTGCATGGTCATGCCCGCTCAGCTCAGAAGCGCTTGCTTCCGCAGGAGCAAGTCACTTCCGCTGGTACCGTCGCCAATGCAACTGGTTTACACTTTCAATTGTTCACAGATCTCGTTTCTGAACAGAGCAAGGACTTGTATCAGTACCTGCTCCTTTCGGAGCTGCCAAGGAGCCGGTAACTCTTCAGTTCGCCCTCCCCAAGGGTCGCATGATGGACAATGTGCTCGCTCTGCTTAAAGGTACATTCACTGTTCCATCAATGTCCTATTTAGCTTGCTTCGTATGCATCCATTCATATTGTGTCACAGATGCGGGCATCACGATCAATGTGGGCGGACGCAATCTGCGTCCCACTATCAACCTTCCTGGATGGACCGTTAAGCTGCTCAAGCCACGAAATGTGGTGGAGATGATCCACCACGGCACGCGTGATGCCGGTTTCGCAGGCATTGATATCATCAAGGAACTTGGTGCTGATGACGTTGTGCCCTACTTTGACACCGGATTGGACCCTGTGCGGATTGTTGTAGCAGCACCAGAGAAGCTACTGGAAAATGGACAATTGCCGAAGCGCCACATGCGCCTCGCCACCGAATACGTGGCGCTGGCTGAGAAATGGGTCAAGGAGAATAACGTTGACGCTGAAATCTACAAAACCTTCGGCTCCACCGAGGTTTTCCCTCCTGATGACGCTGAGGTACATCACCCTTCAATGATCATCCTTCGTGCCTCTTCCTCATCATCTGGCATAGATCATTGTGGACAACACAGCGACCGGGACCACACTACGCGCCAATCAACTGGCCATCGTGGATGAGATAACTAAATCCTCTACCTACCTCTGCATCAACCGCACGGTATGTTCAGTATCTCGTATCTTGTCTTAGAGCAGTTGATTCACGTGGTCTGATGATGGTACAGGCGCTAGAAGATCCTCGCAAGCGCGCCGCCTTGGACGAACTTGTCATTCTGCTGCAGTCGGCGCTTAATGCTAGGGAGAAGGCTCTCATTGAATTCAATGGTATCTCTCATGTTAAACACTACCGCTGCAAATGACATCCCCTAACGCGTTTGTTGTTAACAACTCCAGTGGACAGCGCGTCACTGAATGCTGTCATCGCTGGGCTTCCATCCATGAAGAAACCGACGATTTCTACTCTGTACGGCGACGAGGGCTATGCTGTCCGCTCTGTGATCCCGCGCAAGTCTCTCGTACGTCTCTGTATATCCAGGCCGACTGTTAGCTTTGTTGCCTTACTCTCCTTTCTCCCTAAAGGTGAGCCTGATTCCCTGGATCAAGGCCAACGGTGGATCCGACGTGATCGTCTCGGAGATCAAGCAGGTCATCATCTAAACTCTCTCCCTGATCATTGTCTGCATGCCCCCAATGTCCCATTTCGATGGCGTTACTAAACAGTCTCTCTTTTTACACTCACGAGACAATCGAACTCAGTTGCTGCTCTTCTCGTCGCCGCTCTTCTTCTTGTGGCTGCTTCTATCCTTCTCCTGCTTCTTCTTCTCTTCTTTCGCCTTCTCCTCTTCCTTCTTCTCCTTCCCCTTCCCCTTCTCATCGGATTCGCCATTCTTGCCTTGCTTGCGCAGCTTGGAAAAGAACGGAACACCAGCACCGGTTCCTCCTCCGCCGCCGCCGCCGCCAGGTGAGTTGAGCTTGGCGAGCTCTTTCTCCCGCCGTTCCCGCTCTCTCCGCTCCTGCTCCTCCCTCTGCCGCTCCTGCTTGCGCTCTTTCTCGCTCACCTTCTTCGCCCTTTCCACAGCTTTGTTCAGCTCCTTCACCCAGAGATCCCGATCTTCTTCATCTCTTCAACATGTTGAAGTTCATCATCATCAGTCAAGGAGTCTCTTAACACATCAACTCCAGTGGAGTCAAAGCACGTACGAGGCTTGGATGAGGAAGGTGCGCCCCAGGACGATGACCTCGAAGCAGAACTTCTTCTTGACCACAGGCTCCTCCACCGCCGCCACCCTTGAGTTCTCCTGCATTTCACATAGGACTTAAAATGAATATCATCAACTCTTTTTTCCCAGTAAAATAGTTCCCAATAATTAATGAATATTATTTATGAGCAAGGGAAAAATTAATTATAATAATATACTATCAATATTTATATTATAACCAATCAGAAAATGGAGAAATAAATGGTAGGCCACCTGCAGGCGGATGACGCCAGCGACGACGGCCTGGAGTTGGGCGTCCTTGAAGTAGTAGACGGTCTCCCCTACGAGCACGAACCAGCGTCGCTTCCAGTTCCGGTGCACGCCACCCTCCTTCATCAGCCATCCCTCCCGCCACTTCTTCTGCTGCTTCTTCTTCTGTTGCTGGTGTTCCTTCTTGTTCTTCTTGTTCTTGTTCTCCTCTTGTTCCTTCTTCTTTTTCTTATCGTTGTCCTCTTCTTGTTCTTCTTCCTTTTGCTTCTTCGTCTTCTTCGACTTCTTCTCCTGCTCCTCCTTCTCCGCTTCCTCCAGCTTCAGCTTCTTCTTGGCCTCCTTCAGCTTCTTCTTTTCCTCCTCTTCCCGCTCGTCCGGCGCCGGGACCGCCGTGCCCACCTGCCCCAGCGTGAGATGCTGGAGCTCCGGCGGTGCGTCCGCCAGTGTCTTCACATTGCCCGACTTTACAGGTCGGGTATGCTGTGGTGATGACGATGACATATATATGTGTGTGCGTGTACGGGTGACCCTGCCTTTCACTGTGTCGTTTTGGTGTACTTGGGCAGCGTGCGGCGGTCCATGATGATGCATTCCTGGTTGGCTGACAGAGTGAGAAATTTCAGTTTAATTCCTATCCTTGATTGGCAGATCACTTAGATTGGTCCTTCATCTTCTTCTCAAGGTGCACTTGCCAGAAGTCCAGGACTTGGCGGGAAGGAGGCCTTCTGTACTTGACGAGTCTGGCCGCCGCGCACTGCACCAACACCTCCACAGGCATGGTCTCCAGGCTGAGACTTGCCTCCTGAGTCATCATAATATCTTTTTATATTTTCTTTTTGGGACCAATCCTGAAACGGGCAACACTTAAGGCCTGAAGGTAAGTGGGGTGGCAGATGGAAACCAGTTTGTTGGTAGGCCTGGCAAAGCAAAAAACAAAGTTAAAAGTTTACACCGTGAATTTGCCAAATCTTGACCGCTGCATCCTTGCCGCCAGAAACGATGTACTCCTGGCCCACCATCAAGGATTGGACAGCTTCAGAGTGCCCCTCATTGCCACCTAGCACACGAAGGCTTGCTCCCGTGGCAAAATCCTAAGATTCACGAAGAAAAAAAGGAGTCAAACAAAAGGGCACAATCAAGCAAGTGACAGAATATACACACCCAAATGGTGATGGTCTTATCCTGGGATGCGGAGAACACGTAGTCGTGGTTGGCGTGGTCGATGCTGCACACTTTGTCCTTGGCTCTGTCGCCCCACACGTTCCAGCATTCTCCCGTGCCTACGTCCCAGCAGCTGGCCCGTCCCAGAAATTATCTATTAGTCCCTATCTAGATGAATGTAGTTGGATTACTTCGTACCGAATGGTTGCATCACCAGAGCCAGATATAACGTTATCCGCTCGGCCATCCAGTTGCACAGAAGTAACCTCATCAGTATGGCCTTTCAGTACGGCAACGCATGACCCATCACGCTTGTCCCACAGTCGCACTGTTTCGTCCACAGAGCCTGATACAATTAAATTATCCTGGCAAGTGCAACAATTAACGCCTGTGGACGGACAAACAACCACTCATAGGGATTAAAGGTCGGTCAGTAGGCAGGTAGAGGGTAGGGCGAGTACCGCGAGCATGTCCGCGAAGAGTCAATAGATTCGCTCCGCTCTCCATGTCCCACAATTTGACTAACCCATCCAGTGATGCAGAAGCGAACGCACTGTTCGTTGCATCATATCGAAGGCCTGTGACAACCCCGTCGTGTGCAGCAGCAGAGGACCTTTACCGAAGGTATCAATCAACCAGCAACCATCACCAAACTTAAGCAAATGGTACCTGATAAGTTTTAACTTGTTGACATCCCACACACGTATTGTTTTGTCCGCAGAGCCCGATATCAGCAGATGATGATCGTTTCGTTGCTGATCAAAACTCATGCAGTGGATTCCTTTTGATACAATTGTTGTTCAGTTACAAAAGCTAATGTGCGTTATGGGGAAGTTGTCTTACCCTCAGCATGCGCCTTGATAGAATGTACTGGCCTCCACTTGCCCTTGATCAACTCCCAGAACCGGAGTCGCTTGTCATCAGAAGCCGATACGAGCCTGGTGGCACTCAACAATTGTACCGCGTTAACGGCCTTGTGATGGCCCTGCACTTCAGCTTTAGTATTTCAGTTATGATTCATCGTAGCTAAATCAATCATATTATAAATCACTCCATCCAACTCACTCTGATTTGATTGATACCTTAAGTGTGGAAACGGAGACTTCTGCAATCTTGAGCCTTCGTTCCCTTCCGCGGCCCTCGATGTATAGGTGTCTCCAATCAGGGCCTCGTCCTCGACAGCGGCTACGCATCTTTGCACTATGCATCGCTTTACAGGGCCAACGGTGACACTTGCTCTCCCAGATATCGACAGTCTGAGTAAAGAGTGTAAGCAATGCTTGAGTGATTCTTGGTAAAGCTCGGACTGACGCACCAGAAGGTACCAATATCTACACACCTTCGCGATCGAGTCGATATCTGGGAGCGGTAGATAAGAGAAAATAAGCATGATCACAGCCTTTGGTAACTGAAGGAACACTGAATTGGATGCAACTATTGTGCCCAATGACCGAATCTCTTTCTTAATCCTCCATCGTGTTGTTCTTTCCTCGTGCAGCCCTCTGCTTGTTGGCTGTGGGCTGTGGTTGCATATGCTTAATACAGTGAGAGGAGCAATCAGGCATGGGTTCCCGTACCCTTCAGAGGTGACATGTCCCTCCGGTACAGGTGTGAAAAAGGGATGTGAGAGCAAATGTGCTGCTGTGGGCCGTCGTTTCGGATCTCTGCGATCAAGAGAGCACATTCACGCTTCGCCTTTAGAAAAACAACAAAAATAAAATATAAACACAAAAGTGCACGTACCTTACAAAGCATTGCCTCAGTAAGTCTTGGCAATTTGGTGAGAGGTGCGAAGGGATGTCAGGCATTTGGTCTGTGCTTGATATCTTCAGCAACGTGGCCACCTGAAATGTAGAAAGTGAGCGCATAAACAAAGGCACAAACAAAAGAGAAAGAACGAGAGTAAGATGAAGTTATACACTCGATGAAGCACTTTCATACCATGTTCGTGCAATCTGACCACGGAGGCTTACCGGTTGCCATTTCTATGATTGTACATCCAAGGGACCATATATCTGCTGCCCTGAGTGATGGAATGACACAGTGTCAGTATTCAATGTGGGCGGCTTGTCATCATCATCATCATCAGATCCAACCTGCCATAACCTGATTGTTTAATGACCTCGGGCGCCATAAACCACGGAGTGCCAACAAGGCTCTTGTAGTTGCCTGTACCAGCGCCACTGCTGCTGATAGTGTCATCGACAAACTTCTTCGAACAGCCAAAATCTGTTAACTTGATAGTGCCTGACGTATCCACGAGTATGTTGGCACCCTTTATGTCTGATGATTGTGTAAGAGAAGATCACGTTACTACATGTGTAAAAGTACAGAAGATGCACGAAAGATAGATATATCTACCTCTATGTATGATGCCACATTTGTGCAGGTAGGCAATTCCATTTAGAATCTGTTTTGTGTACAGCCGTATTGTAGCTTCACTCAGCGGCCCAAAGAAGGCTAGCAGACTGCTTAGTGATCCTCCAGAGACGAATCTGTACAGATTGGGCATTAATGCATATTAGAAACGTACACATGTTGTGGTCAGAAAATGTGTGAAGAGGCCTTACTCCATGAATATATGCAGGACATTGTCCTTTACGAGGGTACCCAGATACTGAACGATGTTTACATGCTGGATATTCTTCATCACTTCTATCTCCTTCTCTGTAGCAGTTGTCTGCTGGAGAGAGAGAGAGAGAGAGAGAGAGAGAGAGAGAGAGAGAAGAGAAGAGAGAAGGGAGAAGAGAGAAGAGAGAAGAGAGAAGAGAGAAGAGAGAAGAGAGAAGAGAGAAGAGAGAAAAGAGATGAGATTTTCCAGATAGACTGAGAATCAGCGGGTGACGTACCTTGCCATTAGGATGGAGTGGAATCTGTTTTACGGCAAACATGGCACCATCATCTCTGAGACCGGAGTAAACGATTCCATATGAACCTGAGCCCAGCTTGGCACCGATCTTCCACTTCACGTTTGACCAGTCCTCGCAGTACAGAGCTTTCAGCTTCTTCTCCTTCTTGTTCGTTGTCTTTTTCTTTGACTTGCTCTTGCGCTTCGTCTTCGGTGGCCACGTTGTGTGATTTGCTGAGAGTGCAGGTCGGCTGATGTAGTCTAATGCAGTTTCTTCTTGTGCCATCTCTGCTGAGACTACATTCCCTGAATCTGTTGGTTGATGGCCACTATTCACCTCAAGGTTAGCCGGCTCGGTCTCGTCGTTCCTCGCGAGAAGAATATCTTCAGGAGGCGCTTTGACTTCGAGAAGTAGTGATCCGTTCAGCGGTGTCCGATACGGTACGAAAGGTGGAGATGAATGAGAAGAGCCCTCTTATATGTTACAAAAGAGAGGTGTCAGAAAATTGAATAATGTGTGTGTGTGTGTGTGTGTGTGTGTGTGTGTGTGTGTG
>CDEZ01022736.1:3995-19506 GCA_000826365.1 Acanthamoeba royreba | reverse complement strand
CGCTGCTCCACTGCATGTGTGGTAACCCCACTCGCACCCGTTGGCCCGCAGCCACTTGAGAATGTCCAGATGACCTTCTTCGGCTGCTGCGCTGCAAGCTGAGCTATCCATACGACAACCGTTGGCGTGCGCCCATTGAAGAACCTCCATATGACCTCCTGCTGCTGCCTCCGTACACGTGTTCTTGTCCCACGCACACCCATTGGCCCGCAGCCACTTGAGAATGTCCAGATGACCTCCCTTGGCCGCTGCCTCACACGTGGTCACGTGCCAATCCGTGCCGATGGCCTGCAACCACAGGAGAATGTCCAGATGACCATGCTCAGCTGCCAACGCCGTCAGCCGCGTGTCCATCGGACAGCCATTGGCGTGCGCCCACTTGAGCACGTTCAACCGGCCCGCGATAGCCAACCTACACGCAAACTTCTTTGGCGCCGCCACCAACTTCTCACCGCCGCCGCCGCCGCCGCCGTCGACACCGCCGCCAGACCGCTGCACGTCAGCGTGACGCGTGATGGTGCGGGCGAGGATGACAAGAAGGTGGTCCCAGCGACGGCACACAAGGCGCACGCACGGCCAGCTCAGGCGATCGTTCTTCAAGTGGCTCAAGATGAGCATTATCATCTCGTCTGGTAGGGAACTCTCCATGTTGTGTGAGTCCTGACCTCGTTTAGGAAAAGAAAAAATGAAGAGAAGGAGAGAAAACAGTAAAAATTCCAAACATTTCTTCGGGAAGATCTTGCTGGCGCGGAGCTCTGTTGAGATGCCTGGAAGATGCCGCCAAGCAAGAGCTTGGGCAAGTGCAGCCAAGCAGCGTGCATGCCTGAGGCAGAGTTAACGTCCCTGATCCACACTCGTTGAAGATGAGCACATAGTCAGGACATGTGCAACCGAGGCAGCTTGCGCTTGATGAAGCACCAGATAAAGGCACCACATTGGAGGTGCTCACTCCTGCACCACGGCAGTCCCTGCATTCATCACCATCACAGTTAGTGTTCATGTTATGAATGTCCTCCTGTACAAAGGCGTACCAGAAGGAAGATGTGACATTGACATTGAAGAAGGCACAGGTGGCGATGTACGTGATGCCTCCTGACAAGGCATGATGGTCCACTGGCTTCTTTGCTCTACCGTCAGCTGAGAATGATTGTCCACGGCAACAGAGATATTACTGTTGCGGAAGAAACCTTCACGCGCAGCGAACGAGCCGTACTTCTCAAGGGTAGACTCGTCTGTGTGCGTGACCTATTCAATGGCACATGTGCCTTGGTTCCTTCATTTGTTTCGGTCTGCGCTCAGGCATGGAATGAGAAAATTCACTCATCCTTGGGCATCGAAGGTGTACATCACTGCACACCCTCAGATCGTGTTGCCTCTTGGTGTATATCTTGTCATCAGGCATAATTTAAATTCAGCAGGACGTAAGCTTATTGGCCGAGGCTTTTGTTCTGCGGCCCAACTAACATCAGGGTCACGTTGTGTTTCCAGACCGACCATGGGGATGAGTCGCCCAGTAAGAAAGATCAATGTCCTCGACCAGGTTTCTTCAATGTACATAACATCAAAAGTCCAATTGATGTTTACTACCAGTTGAAGGCTAGCTGGTGTGGTTCCTACACCTCCCTAGCGTGAGGTGGCAGGTGGCAGCAGAGGCATTCATCGATCACTTCGGCACCGTCCATGCTGGATGTCATGGAGGGTTGAAGCTCAACTGACAGTTTGCGGGGTGCGAAAGCCACATAACTATGACACCAAAGGAGGAACCCCCACCCTCGGCTACTTCTTAAACATCCTCACATCTTTCTGGTGTGCTGTGCTTCTCCCTGTCCCTCTTGGGAATTCAAGTTCCCCTAAATCTCGCGGTTAACCGTCCAGGTGAAAGGACCAAGCAAGTTGTTGCAGTTGTTGGCAAATGGCCCTTGCTCTCACGTCACTACGTTTCTCGCCTATCTATGGCACATGAACTCCCATGTTGTTAATGTGGACCTGTGCAGGCCACGCTGGGTCAGTGGTGAAGATCCTTCTTTGTTTGCGCAACTGCACGTATGGAAGTGCAAACATGCTTGCATTTGTTGCGTTGAATTGGCTGAGCTACAAACCTCGTCCCCTAGCGTTCTAGTTTTGCTAAGTGACTAGAAGGAGTTGATGAGGTCGACCCAAAAAGCCACACGGTTTGTTCCGCCTGCAACAAGGACAGTTTGTGATTGGACGGCAACTTTGTCGACGTTAAGGCTATTGGTTTGAGGTAACTCCGGAAGTGCTGGCACGTCAACCACACAGGTGTCACCTGCTTAGCCAGGAAATGTTGACGCGGACACCATCCTGCTTACTTGTTCCGGAACGGTTTGCACTCCTTCATTGGTCTCCGCAGACGTGGTTCAGGGAATTAAAGGTGGTCGCTGTGTTTCACATTAAGTGGTGAATCTCCCATTGGCTGTGCTCCACTCTACCTCCAACATAAATGCGAACAGACCCTCTGTCCTTACTCTACACCCAACCTCTCTACCTTGCCCGACCACACAATCCTCACACCAGACATGACGCGTAACGCGTTTGGCCATGCCGGCCTGCTCGTCGTGGCCTTGATCGCCACAACGTTGTCTCTCTTGGCTTCGCCCGTTCTGGCGGGTGATACTCCTACGTGTACAGTTGCGACGAACGTGACAAGCGGGTCGTGGCACAACAACTCGACGTGGACAGGATGCTTAGGACTCAACGGTTTGCCTGGCCCACTGGACATCGTGAATATCGTCAACGCTGGCGTCGTCATCACAATCAACGCCGGCTCGGCTCCAGTGGTCGTCTCTGAGCTATATGTGCAGGATTATGCTCGCCTTATCAACAATGGTACGGTTCCTCCTCCACATTGTTTAAATTCTCGTCATAGCCTTCACATTCTTTGCATATTTCATATTTGTCGACACAGGTAACTTGACCACTAGCTACTTGTACATCTACACGGGCGAGGTGGTGTCTTCGGGAGAGCTTGCTGTCACCATCAACAACGCGTCCGGGACGGCCGAGGTGGACGTTTATGAGGGCCGGCTGGAACACGCGGGAGAACTGCTCATCGGTGTTCGTCGCGATGCTGTCTCCGATAGTGCGTGGGCTCTCCTCTTCGAGTGAAGAAAATGTGCTAAAAGGGTTCCTTTTTGTTGTGTACAGAGGTCAATCAAGTGTATTCTGAGTTATACATTGAGGAGGACGCTACTGTGGAGCTGGGCAGTCTCAGAATGTCGCCCACGGAGAACAGTGGGAGCTACCTTTACTTGGAATATGGCCAGCTCAGGCTGGCGTCATCGTCGTCCATCATGTGTGGCGTCTATGGTTGTGAGCACTACGTCTATTATGGCCTCATCGAGGTACGCTACTTGGCCCAGTAGTTGGAAGAGATGCTAAAAGAATGAATGTCGGTGACGACTGCAACTCCAATATAACAGGTAATGCAAGGCGATCTTGAATTCGGATCATGGTCGGAGACCTACACCAATGACACCGGCTACATTGACGTCTACGTGGAATACGCGACGATGTCCGTCATGAACGGCAACTTGAACCTGTTCAGCGGCGATGCATCAGGTGTCCCAGGTTATGTTGAACTCGATGTGGAACAAGGTGCCACTGTGCTCGTCAACGGTACGCGCTCGTTCCACCGTCAAAGCGCCTCCAGTACTGCAGTCAAGGAAAGACTAACACGGAAGAACACGAATCAATACATACGCAGGCAACCTGAACATTCAGGGAGGCAACGTCAAGTGGAGCGCCATCTCCCAGAGCGCCGGTGGCAGCAACCCGTGCGCCGCGTACACCCAGGGCGGTTCTATCGTGGTGCAGAAGAGGCGTGGCGTGGCTAACAGCGGAAACGTGGTCATTAAGGGAGGCAACGGTGCCACTTCGTACGTCCCCTGCCCCATTCGAATGACCGAATGTACCCACTTTGGTGGTAACCGTTTCAATCCAACAGCGCTGGCACGAGCTCAGGCGGATCAGTCATGTTTGGGTTCTCTAGTGGAACAGTACTGGTCGAAGGAGACGTCATTCTCGCTGGTGGTTCAGGAGGTGACAGCAACAGTGTCGCTGCTGGTTCGATGCTTGCTTACCCCCTGGTTGAGGTGAAGCGTCTAACCTGACCTGGTTTGGTGTGAGAGCAGCCGGTGATGGTGGTTCGGGCCAGTTCGGTGCCATGGGATTGGGCAACTTGGAAGTCGGAGGCAGTGTGCACTGCAGCGGAGGCAATGGAGGCAACTCTGTCAACGGCACTGGCGGCACAGGCTGTACGTGGCCTCTGGCTTCCCTTCTTCTCTTTTCTGCATGATGCCACAGAGGCTTTGAGGAACCCGAACTGATCTGGGGCGCGATGGGACAGACGGATGCATGCTTGGCTCGATGACAGGCAACTTGAGGATTGCCGGCGACGTGAACCTGGTGACAGGAAACGGAGGTCAGGGCAGCATTGGCGGTTCGTCCTTGACTGGAGTCATCATCTTGGTACGTTTGGAGGACACGCTAAGTCTATGACGCATTCTTCTAAGTGTAACGACGTTAATGAATATAGGGAGAAGCCAATCTGGCGATCGGAGGCAACCTGAACGTTGATGGCGCGCGAGCTGGTAACACAGCCGGCAGTGACAATGGTAAGCGTCCTTGTCTTCTATCCTCTGCACAAGGAATACTCATGATTCAACTCCACCAGGCGGTGATTGCCAAATCTCTGGACCCAAGATGCCTATACCTGTTGAACCCGTACCAATTGGCGGTCTCAAGCGTTCGCCAATCAGAAGAGAACTCCCCAAGGAAGTCGCAGAAAAGAGGTCAACGCACAAGAGGAAGACAAGCTCGGGCACTTTCCAGCTCTTTGGAGAGGCTACCCGCAATGTAAGGCGAGCGAGTGAGGGGAGCAGCCCCTTGATCCTCGCCAACGGTGGTTCCATGACTTTGGGAGGCAATTTGAACGTCAAGGCATGCAGCGGTGGAGATGGTCTGAACGGTGGCAACTCGTGGGACACTCCAGGCATCCAGTGTACGGGACTCCTTTCTTTCATATGTGGTTCATCGCGCAACTAACCTGTGTACCTGATGTGCGTAGTGTACTACACATCGCTGATCATTGGGGAATCACTGTTGTGGACCGGCGGAAGTGGCGGTCGAGCCTCCAATCTGACCATGTCATCCGACACCTCGTACATCTCTGGCGGTTTTGCCTCAGGATTCGTTTTCTTCAGTGAACAAGGCGGTAATATCGCTATTGGAGGTAATCCTTCCTTCACTCTCGAGAGTCAATGATGCTTTGCTGACCTGGATCATCCCCTGGCAATTCAGGCGACTTTGTGGTGACGGGAGCCAACGGAGGAGATGTCATCAATGCCACTGGCGAAGGCGGAGCGGCGCAAGACATTGTCATAGGCACTCCTCCGATGGCGGGAGAAGTGTTCAGCGGCAATCTGCTGATCAATGGCAGTCTGAGAGCCACTGGAGGCCGTTCGGGAAGCGTTCTCTCCGGTAACGTTTGTGTTGCCTGCCTGCGTTCAAGGGGTGTCACTGATGAAGCCTCTGTGCGACAAATAGGAAGCGTTGCAGGATCAATGGGCTGGACTGGCTATGCATGTGGCTCTTCAGTCATTTGGGAAGGCGGACTACTGCACGTGCGGGGCGATGTTCTTCTCCAGGGCTGCAACTTCGGCCAGATCCAGACCAACATGCCTTTTGAAGGTTATAAGAGGAGTGAGCACGTCACACACCTCAGTCAGGCAAAGCCCCAAGAGGGCAAGCAGTTCAACAACAAGAAGAGAGGCTGGGATTTTGAACCGAGCCAGGCCGTCTTCGTTGCAGTCGATTCTGTGGAAGCCGTAGTGGAAGGCAAGGTGACGCTCATTGGAGGTTGGTTTCTACTCCCGTTCTCCCCTTGATCCCTTCTCGAATATCTCCTGACAACGGTTATGTGATCGACAGGAAGTGGAATGGACACCACAGTTGATAACGCTAGATCAGGCGGATACGCGCAACTGTCGTCATACCAAGCTAACCTTCAGATTGGATCAACTGTGAACCTCATTGGAGGCCGTGGCGGATCAAGCCAGACCGCTTACGGAGGTTCGTCTCTCCCTCCTTTGTGCATTGTCTTACCTGCGTAACGCTCACTGTTCTCGGTTGGACATCATCAGGTGGAGGAGAGTGGGCCTACATCTACACCTACATCGGTACACTTCAACTCCGTGGTGATGCGGTTCTGCAAGGAGGAGACGCGGGCAAGGGCGCCAACTCTTCGATGGATGGCTATGTCGGCGGCATTGAGGTTTCTCTCAATGGCCAATCGCAGTTGGAGCAGTACGGCTCCTTCGTTGCCAACGAGGGCTCCTACCGCAACAGCACAGTGTCGACCAGCCTGGATGACAACTCGCAGATTTTGATTGAGTACACTAGCAAGTGGACCATCATGCCCTGCGCTACAGGAGGCATCACTTACAACGCTGCCTTCCCCTTCTTCAACGTCACCCAAACATCCTCCTTCTGGTACGCCTATCACCCCACTCAAGCTGCATGAAGAACAATCTTAACGGTGATGAATGTGTGTAGGGACTGTCGTGGCGTTGGAGTGAGCACGGCCAATGTGTTGCCTCTCGCTGACGTGTCATCGGTTGCAAGCTGCCTCGGCTGCACATGTCCTGACTACGTGCTCATCATGAATGAGTGCGGCTCGGCGTCGGGTCTGCAGGCTGCTTGGTTGCACCTGATCAAGCTCTTCCTCAACGTCGTCGAACTCTTCTAGATCACGAGCCCCTTCTCATTATATTCTTCTCTATCTCCAGTATGATGGTTTGTGCAATATTGAGTGGATTTTGATGTAATCAAGCATGTTGGACATAAAGCTGTATCAAATCCTATTCACGCTCCTTCGAGTGTTGTACCGGTGCACTTCATTCTATCAACATGACTAGCAAAGCCACGAACCCCACTGTTCGGTGCCAAGTGCCAACGACAAGCCAGTAGAGTTGGCCATTGCTGTGTGGAGGAACAACTCTACGCGCACAAACACATCGCCGGCACTATCAACAGCATTTCCCTGCCGCTTCCTGGTGGTGTCAAGGAACCCAATTGAAGTCCTATGGCCCAAACAGACTGTGATATGATGAGGTATGCCATTTCTGCACCCACCAGCTACAAGCAGGGAATTCCCTCCTGGAGCTAGATTCGGCAACAGACACGTCAACAACACGTCTATTGGATGGCCATGACCACGTTCTTTCTTTTTACTGGTCTCTTTGACTGCCTACCTCTTTAAACTGGTGTAGGTGTCCGATCGGAGTTAAGAAGGAACTTCCGATTGGACGATGCAGGTCCCCTGACACCATAACAGGGCCAGATCCCAGGAAGCTTTGTGAGCTAGTTTGACTCCGACCACAAGATAAAAGTCAAAACCTTGTGTTTTACCCATATCCTCGCTCAACATCACACCTAAGCAGACACACAACACCAACTCATATGTCGCACAGCACGTGCTTGATGCTGGTAGTGGCCACCATGGTCATGATCTTCCTGGGATCGCCTGTTGTTCAAGGAGGAGGGCCACCGGTGTGTACGGTGGCGGTGAATGTGACCCGGGCGTCATGGCACTCCAACTCGACGTGGTCGTCATCCTCATTCTGCTCAGGAATCAACGGCCTTCCCGGTCCCAACGACTACGTGGTCATCTACGGAGAGGGAATCGACATCACAATCGAGGCAGGCTCACCCCCTGTCGTGATCTGGCAGCTTGTAGTGAACAATGGTGCTCGATTGACCAACAACGGTAAACCCTCCCTCCTGTTCGCCATCCTTGAGTAATCTTCCTTTTTGGCCGCTTATGTTCCAAATGGGACTAAATGTCGCCAGTTCTCTTTGACATTTCACCGATGAACGATGAATTTTCATTTGGAAGTTTTGAATTCTTTTCATTCTTGTCATTCATGCCAATCCAATTCATTTCTTGCAGGTAATTTTACAACCACACTGCTGTCTCTCTCCAACGCGGAGCTGGACTCGTCCGGTCTGCTCGCGGTGACCCTTACCAACGCGACCACCGGTGGAGTGGGCGTGGAGCTGGCTTACTCGCGGCTGGAGCACGCGGGAGACCTGCTGATCGGTGTTCCACGCTCTGCTGTTGTCTCCGATGGTGCGTCTCTCATTTTTCCTCTCACCGTGTTGTCGCTGTAACTCTAACGCCTAAGTGTGATGATGGGTATGTGTGTGGAGTAGTCAAAAATGACTTGTGGGCAACGTTCAACATTGCTTACTCAACGGTGGAGCTGGGCAGCCTCACGATGTCATCAACTGAGGGCAGCCAAAGCACCCTGAACATGGACACCGCCTTGTTGAGGCTGGCCACATCATCGTCCATCATGTGTGGCGCGGCAAGTTGTTCCCACGATTTTACGACCTCGACCATCGAGGTACATACATTTGTGGTTTCTTCTCTGAGGTGACAACAAACTCATCAACAATAGGTCATGAATGGCAATCTCACCTTCGGGTCATGGACGGAGACCTATACCAACAGCAGTGGCAGCGTCGGCGTTGTCCTCAGCCGAGCAGCCATGAGCGTGATGAATGGCGACTTGAACCTGTTCACTGGTGATGCATCAAGCACACCAGGGCAGTTTAGCTTTACAACGAGCCAGAGTTCCTCTGTTCAAGTGCACGGTACTTCGTGCACACACTCATCACAACAATCGGAGTCTAACCTTTGTTCTGCTGCTTGGCAGGAAACATCGTAATGCAAGGCGGCAACGTCAAGTCAAGTGCCTACTCGTCGACCTCACCCAACACACCGCAGTGTGAGCTACCATAAACAGTGGCTCTATTGTGGTGAAGAAGCGGCGAGGCGTGGCTGACAGTGGCAATGTGATCATCACTGGAGGTCATGGTGCCTCCTCGTACGTCCTTCATCATATCCCCATGCATCATATGCGCGCCTTGGCCAACAAGGTGCCCACTCACCACTGTACTGTCTTGTGTATTGTATTAGCGCGGGAACAAGCTCAGGAGGATTTACAGGGTTTGGGGTGTCAAATGGTGTAGGATTGATCGAAGGAGATGTCATCATCATCGCTGGATCCGGAGGCAATAGTAATCTTACCACTGGTTCGCTTGCCCCTGGCTGGTGAACGAGCCTTTCTCCACCTCCTGATTCGTGTGCGTGTTGGTTTGGTGGAAGAGCAGCCGGCGACGGTGGTCAAGCCATGTTTGGAATCATGGGAGAGGGGGACTTTGAGATCGGAGGTAGTGTTCAATGCATCGGAGGCAATGGAGGCAACTCTGCAAATGGCACTGGCGGCCTTGGATGTATGTATACTCCATCTTTTCATCAAAACTGAGCTGACTTGATCGTGACGATGACGCAGCTGGCTGCACAATACTTGCCATTGGAGGTGAGGTCAGCATTGGCGGCGACCTGAGCATGCTGACAGGGAAGGGAGGCCAGGGCAACGACGGTGGTGGCGCTTCAACTGGAATGCTCCTGATTGTACACCACACTGCTTGTCCCTACGCAATCAAGCACGAGCTAACATGTGTTGTAATCAGGCCAATGGAGGCTATCTGACAGTTGGAGGCAGCTTGAGCATTGATGGCGCTCGTGCTGGCGACGCAATCGGTACAGGCAATGGTACGCGACTGTCACTGATGAAGGGATAGAGTGAGTGGTTCATGGTCAACTCAACAACTCTCGGTACAACCACAGGCGGAAGCTGCCAAATCAACCCTCCCCTCAAGCGCGGAGCAAGCGCAGACATGTTCCAGCTCTTTGGCAAGCGCGCAAACAAGAGGCAGCCCGGCAGTGAGTCGGTGATTGCTGGCAACGGAGGTTCCTTGGTTGTGGGAGGCAATGTCAACGTCAAGGCATGCAGCGGTGGAGATGGTCTCAACGGCGGCAACTCATGGAACGCTCCAGGCATTCAATGCACGTGCCTCCTTTCTTAATTGTGCACATTTCTCAACCTGACTCAATGTGCGAACAACGTTGGATGTGAACCGTTGCAGTTATGTACACAATGGTCACGATTGGTGGCTCGTTGTTGTGGACAGGCGGAAGTGGAGGTCAGGCCTCCAACCTCACCTTGTCACCCTCCACGCCTTTCGTCTCTGGCGGTTCTGCCTCTGGATTCCGTTTCATCTTTGACCAGACCGCTACTCTCGCCCTCCGAGGTACATTGTTTGATTCCGCCAATTGCCGTCACTAGGCGGGAGAGCTGATGATAGAGCTTGTCGCAAATCATCATCATGCAGGGGACTTTGTGGTGATGGGAGCCAATGGAGGAGATGTCGTCAATGCTTCTGGCACTGGAGGCGCCAGCAGAGACATGATTGTCGGCCTTCCTAGCGCCGACTATAACGGCAATCTGTTCATCAACGGAAGTCTCAAGATCATCGGCGCACGCTCTGGTAGCGTTCTCTCTGGTATCGCTGCTTCTCTCTCTTGTCAAAAGTTTATCATTGTTGTTTGGTTCTTACGCAGCACGATGGCTTCTCAATAGGAAGCGTTGCAGAATCATCCGGAACGACGAGCTACGCGTGCAGCTCCGCATTGATTTGGATAGGCGGCCTGTTGAATGTGAAAGGCGATGTCGTGCTTCAGGCATGCAGCTTCGGTCAAGCCCTCACCACCGCACCCACTGCGGTGAAGAGAAATGAACCCGCTATGAGGATGACAGCAGCTTCGCACGACACCACCTACGATCACGACAAAGAAGACAACCAGGAGAGAGGCTCTCCCGTTTCACCTGCTGCCGCAATCATTCAAGTTTTGAACTCAGTGGAAGCTGAAGTTGAGGGCAAGGTGGTTCTGATTGCAGGTTAGTTCCCTTACTTGTCTTCTCTTCTCTAGTGGTCCATTGGATGGCCCTCAGAATCCTACCTGACACCGTCGCGATGAAAGGAACCGGCGGGGACGTCACAATGAACGACGGTATAGTGGGTGGAGACGCTCAGCTCACAGCAAGCGCCTCATCTCTTCGCATTGGGTCATCAGTGAGCTTGACTGCAGGTCGTGGAGGAGCCAGCCAGACCGCTTACGGAGGTTCTGATACTCAGCCCTAGGATCTACATGACAGTGCACTCTCGCTCATTGTTGGGATCACCAGGAAATGGAGGATGGGCCTACATGAACGCCAACTTGGCAACATTGCAGTTGCATGGCGATGTGGTACTGCAAGGAGGAGACACTGGCCAGGGCTACAACTCTTCTATGGACGCCTATGTCGGTGGCATCAGTGTTGATGTCACTGGTAAGTGCGACTCACAATATCATGGATTGGCTGATACTGATGGCTGTGTGGGATGACGGCTATCAGCCGCAGCTCAATTGGAGCAGTACGGCTCGTTCGTTGCGCGTGAAGGCTCCTACCGTAACCGTAATGCTTCGGCTACTGGGGACAACGCCTCAGAGATGATGGTGCAAGGGAGGAGCAAGTGGACGATCTTTCCTTGCGCAACAGGAGGCATCACGTACACCGCTACCTTCCCCTTCTTCAATGTTACCCATACATCTTCTTTCTGGTACGCCCGGATCTGACCAATGGAGACCATTCATAACGCGAACTCTAACTATGTGTGATGTAATGAATACAGGGACTGTCGCGGTGATCGAGTGAGCACGTCCAACGTGTTGCCTGTCGCTGATGCTTCATCAGATGCAAGCTGCCTCGGCTGCACATGTCCTGATCACTTGCTCATCATGGATGAGTGTGGCATGAACTCTGCGCCGGGTGTGCATGCTGCTTGGCTGCACCTGACCAAGCTCTTGCTTGGTGTAGTTGACCTCTACTAGGCATCTTTTATCTCATCTCCTTCATGCTTTTCCTGGCTCTCTCCTTGTAATCCCATTTGATTAGTTGACTAGAACCGGTTTACCACCCTCGAGCACAGTGCTGGACCAACCACCAAAGTTTGGGCAAAACTTGTACCCCACATCACATTTGATGATAGTAATATAATCAACGTACAAGGTCTTATATGACCAAACGTAACTTCTTAAACCTGAACACATACACCCCACAGTTGCTTGTTTCATACGTGCATGACGCTGGTCTTGCAGCTTACCACCGCTATCATGATCTTGATGGCTTCCCTCCGGTGGCGGCGAACGTAACTCGGGCCTCGTGGCACTCCAACTCCACGTGGACGTTGGCGTCCTGTACTCCGCTTGCCCGGTCCCAATGACTACGTGGTCATCGACAGAGAAGGAAACGATAGAAAGGCTCTCCGCCCATCGTACTACAAGTACTGTCAGAAATAACACTAGACTAACCAACACTGGTATGTTCATATCCCTCCTGGAGATCTTAAGTTTCACGGAGGTCCATAGAAGTTTTTCATTTATTCTCGATTACCCAGCCTTACACATATGTACGGCAGTACTTTCTTTTTAATTTCTTTTCCTCTTGTCGACGGAAATTACATTGCTGGCCAATCAGATATGTGATGGCGCCAACAGGGAATCCATTGTAGGGACTCTGCAGCTAGACACCTACGGTGTGGTGGTGTCTTCTGGTCTACTCACGGGTGACCGCCACCATTGGGGTGGGTGTGGCGGTGGTGGGCAACGCGCGGATGGAACATGCGGGAGAACTGCTGATTGGTGTTGTTGCCAGCGCGGCAACATCAATTGTTAGAATGTAAACTCTAAAATATGTTTAGGCAAGTATGAAGTAGACACTTATATCCAAACTGATAGCGCAACGGTGGATGTGGGCAGCCTCACGATGTCGCCGACTGAGGCTGGCCAGACTGGCTTGGTAATGAACAACGCCTTGTTGGGGCTGGCCACATCATCATCCATCATGTGTGGAGTGCGGAGTGGTAGGTATGATGTTACGGCGCCCACTATAGAGGTAAGCTCAACTCGGCACAACCTGAAATGAATGTTTAACGAAATGAAGAATCCATCAACAGGTGATGAATGGCGATCTGGCATTCGGGTCATGGTCAGAGACCTATACCAATAACACCGGCAGCATCGGCGTCTTCCTGTATCAAACAACCATCAACGTGATGAACGGCGACTTGAACCTGTTTTCTGGAGATGCGTCTAGCGCACCGGGCGCACTGCAACTTTTCATCCACAATACTTGAATTGACAGGAAGCATGATCATGCCAGGAGGCAACGTCAAGCCAAGTCCCATCTCGCAAAGTCTGACCAATCCGCAGTGCAGCATCACAACAGGCGATGAAGGATACTTGTGGTAAAGAAAGGCAAGGGGTGGCTGACAGCGGCAACGTGATCATCAAGGCAGGCAATGGTGCTTCGTTGTACGTACCTTCCCCTTCTACCACATTCACCGAGGTTCGTTGTGGCTCCCCGTCATACTGTTAACTTCTTGGGAAGGAGGATCTGTATGGTTTGGATTCTCTGATGGAACAGTGCTGATCGCAGGAGATGTTTCTCTCAGAGCCGGATCGGGAGGCAACAGCAACGGAAACCTCACTGCAGGTTGGACCTCGCCCCTTCTTCTGTACTCTAGTTCCCGAAGGAAACTGATGGAGAGCAGGA
Organism: Acanthamoeba royreba; assembly: GCA_000826365.1. Taxonomy (NCBI): domain Eukaryota; phylum Discosea; order Longamoebia; family Acanthamoebidae; genus Acanthamoeba; species Acanthamoeba royreba. Next base: position 5,983 of record CDEZ01022736.1, on the reverse strand, counting down.
GGCGATGGTGGTCAAGCCCTGTTGGAATTCATGGGAACAGGCAACATGGAGGTCGGTGGAAGTGTTCATTGCATCATCGGAGGTGACGGCGGTAACTCAAGGAATGGCACAGGAGGTGCTGCATGTATGTAGAGTCTAAGCTCAACTGCGATCCCATCTACAGCAACGTCAAAAACGGCCATCTGGTCATCAATGGAAGTCTCAAGATCATCGGTGAATGAGGATCTTCATTCCTATTTTTCTGGCTTGATATACTTGTTCATGAGTTGTTGTTAGGAGAGGAGAAATTCAATGTCCTCAACACTGGCAGGAAGGCGGTTCAATATTTAATGATGTGGGGCCTGCCTTTTGAGTATGAGGTCATGTGCTTGATCATCAATCACTCCAACAAGAATGAAAAGAACTATGTGTGTGGCAAACTCTGACAATGAGAGGCCGAGCTCAAGGCTCAGGGCCAGTGCCAGGAACAAGGAGTGGTGCTGTTTGGTGGTGTAAGACAACCTGGTCAAGGTAGACAGTAGGGATCCACAAAAAATGGACAGATGGCAAGGAGAAAAGGCCTGATATCTCGCCCACCCTCACAATATCAAGATCAAGGGAGGACCACTCTTGCAATGCACCACATGCATCAAGGCCAAGCAATCCTGCACTCCCATTGGTTGCAGCCCACAAATGCAGGCGACTGAACCCAACTACATGGTGCATTTGGACCTTGGTCCTATAGGCAGCCCACTGATGGAGGAGGTTGAGCATGATGGGGGAGCTTCTCATGGTGCAGTGGTGCAGGTGTGATTGGCTCCATTGAAGCTGAAGTCAAGTGTCACCAAAAGCTATGTCAATGGCACGCCCATACAGCTCAAGTTTCAGCAAGTCCTCCATGTTCCAGGCCTGACAAAGAACTTAATATCAACAACCAGGCTTGCACAGGCAAACTTCACCACCAAGATCAATCCCTCCAGCAGCTTGGACATGCCAAAGAGAAGACCATTAGGGCAGCAGCCAAAGCAAGCAAAATCCTCACCACAGTTGACAAGGTCAAACAGTGCAAAGCCTGCATCAAGGCTAAGCACACACACCCATCAGAATCGGTTCAGCTCCAAGGGCAATAAAGCTCATGGCACTAATTCCCTCAGCCTTCTGTGGACCCATTGAAATACCTTCACTCAACACTCAACACTACTTCATCTCCTTCAAGCGCACGGATGTCCTTCAAATGGCAAGCTGATGTGGGCTTCCTTGATGACCTTGTACATTCGATCGCGACTGCTCTCTTTTTTGGTGTGTAACTCAAAGCTAAGGTGTTTTTTTACAGAACCCTAAACAATTAAGTTCAAGAATGTTGAAGGAGTAGCGCGTGGTGATGCGCTGTAGTAGGGTCGAAATGAGGTGAATCTGTGGCCTTTCTATCTGCTACATCAATGTGTACCTGTTGGATGAAGGCCAGACGTAAAGGGATGCGTAGAGACATCCTGATTCAAGAATCAGCTCACAATCAAAGTACGTATGCGAGAAGTTGCCAGTCTTCCACTTTCAACGTTGAAGCCAAGATCACAGCTAATGCGACGACCAAGCTGCTCCTGTGCCGTTACAGAGTAGGCATCGGAATTAAAGGAACGATCAAAGTGAAGCTCTGGGTAGTTAGCGTTGGCCTGAGTTTCTTGCTGCAACGAATCGGCCTTCACCTGATATTGAATGGTATGTGTTCAACAATAAGCTATGACGGTGGGCTTGAAGAGTACATTGAGAGAGCTTGATCAGGCGCAACCAAGCAGCATGCACACCGGAAGCAGAGCCACACTCATCCATGATGAGCACGTAGTCAGGACATGAGCAACCCAGACAGCTTGCAACCGTCTGAAGACACATCAGCAACAGCCAACACGTGACATGCTCGAAATTTAGGACATGTTTTGGGTCACCCAATGAAACGTGTTCATGCCAACGAATTCAACGAACTCCATCAAGTGGTACGCGAGTCATTTCCTGCC
>CDEZ01022733.1:0-10950 GCA_000826365.1 Acanthamoeba royreba | reverse complement strand
GTCGGCAGTGATCGGTGCCGGAAGTGTGCTGGGCGCCTGCGCCACCGTGGGAAGCGGTGAGTCACTGGAAGCCAATAGCCGAGTCGGCCTCAACAGTTCCAACTGTACATGCGCGCTTTCTGATGTCAACTCTAACGGGATAAGTATTACCGACGTGCCAGGTACATTGTCCCTTGATCCACTCTTCGCCAGATACTAATGATGTCTTTCCTTGCAGTTCCGAACCTTGACCTGTCCCTAAGGGTGGCAAGTTAGGATGCTGGCTTTTCTGATGTTGTGGTGGTGGACACAGGAGCAGATCTGAATGCCTACACCGMGATAGGTGCAAAACATGCTCTCAATCCAGTACAGGTTTCTTGAGTGCTGCGCTAAGTCTTGGCTTATAGGACCGAACTGCTGCGCCCCCTCTGCAGAAGAGTTAGCACCGCTGGCGAAGAAGGTAGCAGCGTGCACAGTCTCGGACGGTATGCCGTTGCCTTGCCGTTCCCACACACCCATCTGTGTGACCTCTGACAAATTCGGGCGCCCCACAGACTCCTGCTGTGTTTCGGTGTCCGTAAAGGAGAAACCTGACTTGGGCACAGAGATGACCAACATGCTGTCCAAGGTGCTCCAATCTCAACGCTACACACCCCCCTCTACGCCCTGGAATTCATTCTGAACCAACACAATTTTCACGTTGTGCAGTTTGATGTCAATGCCTTTGCGGCTGCAGTGCGTGTGATGGCACTCAAACCTGTTGGTGAGTGAGGGTTATGGTTAGAGGGGTGAGACTTGCTTGGTCCAACGCCCTTTGTCCACAATGAACTTCTTGGGCCTGAACAACCGTTTTCAAGGACGGCTTTGTGATATAAGCTGTCTTCTGATAAATCCCCTCCTCCGATCTCACCTTGATTTGCGCTTTCTCTTTGCTCTTTTCAAGAATAAACGCCTTTACTGTTGTTCGAGACTCATTTATTCTGTGGTCAATCCAGCAAGAGGGGAGATGAAGTTAAGGGCTGCCCTCAGCAGCATGTACTCAGGGTGCGGCTTTCTTAACGAAGCCAAGGCTGTCTTTGATCCAAGCACCGCCAGTACCCCAAGAGCTCTCGGCTTGAGTAGCTGCAATGCCATGTTGAGTGCCTACGGGCAACACGGACGAGCTAGCGAAGCACTGGCCCTCTTTAAGGAGATGATAGCCTCTTCGCCGCAACAACAGCAGAGAAGCAACGTCACAGTAGCACTGCTACCAAGCCCCGACGAAGTGAGCCTAGTGGCTGTGCTGAACGCATGTCGCCACTCCAGTCGTATGGATGAGGCGAACGCTATCTTCGACGGTCTTGTTGCAGGCCATTAGGGCTTGATTTCTACTACGATCCAGCACCAACACTGCCTGGTCGATGCACTTGGTCGTGCTGGCCAACAGTTCATCTGTACGAGGATCTCCGGAGCCGGACATCTTGAGTGACCCGCATGGCGACTAAACCGCTCTCATAGAATCGCGGACTACCTGTTGGGCTCGCATTGAACCTCCTGACAGCAGCGAACATGAGTAAGACTAAGGGCAATGAAAAGAATGATTACGCACCAAGTGCTCCTTGAGAAAAAAGTGCTGTTGATCGCGGGCCACCAGTCGATGACAGCAGTGCCACGATCAGCGCAGTGACGACGAGGCCAACATAGATGGCGGGACGGGGTCCAACGATGGAGCCTACTCAAACAACCTGCGGTGACGAAAACAAGCTCAGATTCTGGGCCGGAAGGTGAAAATGAAGACGAAGAAGGACCCAGAACAAACCTCGCACATCATTCACTCTCACCGCTCCGCAACAAAGTCGACGGGCTCTGGTCGTAGGGGTAGACAAAACCAGAGCCAGTCGACTTTGGGAATAGCCAGTGAAAATCCGCACCATTTCTTTCATCCAGTAGAGCAACAATTTTCCAACTCCGTACACGGGCTATTGGTCTGTAGTCAACCAACCACAAAACACCCTCCCTAATGGCGATAACTATTTATCTGCGCAATTGGCTGATAATGTTGCGTCCCGCGGGTACATAAATTAAATAAAAAAAACAATAATAAACATACTACCCAGGCAAACAACAAGACATGTCATCCTCAGCATCGGCACCACCAAAGACCATCCTTGTGACGGGCGCTAACAAGGGCATCGGCCTGGAGACCGTCCGCATCCTCTCTTCCCACTATCCCTCCGCCACGGTTCTGTTGGGCACGCGCTCCCTCTCCAACGGCGAGTCGGCCCTTCAAACGCTTCGTTCCTCCTCTGCGTCTTCACCATCCTACACCAACGTGGTCCCTATCCAGCTCGACGTGACCAGCACGGACAGTGTCGCCCAGGCTGCGCAAGAGGTCAAAGAAAAGCATGGCGGTACCATCGACGTCCTCATCAACAACTCAGGGGTCGCGCGTGGCGCCGCACGCGATATCTTCGCTGTCAATCTGTACGGCGTCAAGTACATGTTGGATGCCTTCACGCCATTGCTTCCCCGGGGAGCGAGGGTGGTGACCGTGTCGTCCGAGGTGGGCGCGTGGTCGCTGCACAGCATGGAGCCGGATCTGCAGAGAGTGTTCGAGAACGTGAAAGAGCTGACATGGGACAAGCTTGCGTCGCTGGCCAAGGACTACTTGGCCAATGCTGAGGGCGGTGTGGCAAAAGCGGAGCGTACCTGGCCGCATGCCGATAAAACTTTCGGCGCATACGGCGTCTCCAAGACCTTCGTCACGGCCTACACCCGGCTCTTCGCACTCCAGCATCCCGAGTACAGGGTCGCCGCTGTGTGCCCCGGCTACTGCGCGACCGATCTGAATGACCACGCGGGATTCAGGAGCGCCGCGCTAGGTGGAGAGAGTGTCGCGTGGCTCGTCCTGAACGATGGGTGGAATCAAGGAGGATTCTATCGGGATGGAGCGCAGCTTGACATCAACTCCGCCCCGCCTCAGTGGGCCGAAGGGAAAACCAAGCCTCTGGAGCCCGTGGCAACAACCCACTGACGTGATTGTTGTTTTAAGTGTAACTTCTATGAGGCCAACATGCAACAAGAGACCTCCTTTCCCTTCTTCGAGTAACACGTGCAGGGGGAGGAGTCCTTAGTCCTTTTTGCCGCACACCGCGCCTCTCTTAATTAATTAATTTATTTTTGAAACATTAATTACTTGATAATTGAAAATCAAAGTATATATTATAATTTCAACAAAAGCAGCGGACGGTGCGGTGGCGGGTCATGATCGCTCCTCCTACCGGGATGGCCAGGTGGTGGCGGCGTGGAGGATATGCTTATCCACATGTGGCCGGATTTAAAAAAGGGTGCGAACCTCGCCTTCACTCTCTGCGTTCTCCTCACTACCTTTCAGTGCTAGCAGTCGCGACTGACTCTGGCGGGATGAATGCAGCTCGATACGAAGACTCCTCTCTGCTTACTTCTTTTCATGTTGCTCGCCAGTTCGGCCGACGCTGCGAGCACGACCTTCACTGTGACGAGTCCGGCCAACGGCGCCAGGGTGTCTGGTGTGTTCTACATCACCGGACAGGCTGGCTCGCAGTGGGTAAACGTGGCGGCCTACAATAACAACAACAACATCGGTTGCTCATTTTAACGAACAAAGACCACGAACGAGCAATCCCCGACACAAGGTTCTTTATCAAAAAGACACCGTAAGGTGAGGTCTAGATAGGGGAAGGGAAGGGGAAAGCAGGGTGAAAAGAGAGTTCGTGGTTGCCACACCTCTTAGAAGTGCTGCTTGTTCTGCCTCCTCTTCCTTTCCTGGATGAGCCTCCTCCTGGCTGCCCTCTCGCGCTTCCTCTTGTCGTTACCAGACTGATCAAGGCCAACCCAATCGACGCACTGTGGAGGAATTGACGACGGTGAGAATGGGAGAGAGCATCACTTGGGGGAGAGCGAAGATGATGACGTACATCAGTCCAGGCCGAGTCAACGTCACCGGGCTGATCAGCCATGGAGAAAGCGTTCATGTCGCCTCGGATCTGGTAGGTCTTGGTGCGAGCCATGTGGACGCCACCTCTGGTGTAAAGATTGTTCCTGCTCTTGAGGGTCCTAGCGCCCACGACAAGCACGTCGCTATTGATGATTTCGTCGTAACTGTCCTCGGAGGCGATGCAGCTGTCCTGAATGCTGACCTGGTCGACATCAGTGATGATCATGCCGTAGGTGAGGTCGCACTCCTCATTATAGTTGCCAAGTTGGGTGCATGGATTCTCTGCCATGACCACGGAGTCCTTGATGGACATCTTGAGCCTTCCGCTATAGGCAGGGGCAGGCAGCGGGAATTCGTTGTTGCTGCGCTCAGCGAATCTCTTCTTCTCCGCGATGTGCTCTTCACCTCTCTTCTTGAAAGGCTGGTTGCTGTTTTGGGTGTACCACTGGTAGGGGTAGGGAGTGTTCACGAAGGCGCCGTCGGTTTCAACAAGGCTCGAGTCGATGTGAACGTTGCACTCGATGCAGCCGATTCCATCAGTGGAGAGCCAGGTACCGATGATCTCGATGGTGGATCCCTGGTCGCCGGCAAGCAGATCAGTGTCGATGGAGACGTTCTCGAATCGGATCTTGGCGTCCTTCCTGAGGACGATGCAGTCGATGGAGAGGTGGATGAAGTTGTACGAGGTGTCCATCGCGTCAAAGTATCTTTCCATCTTCGAGAGGATCTTGGCACCGCGGGCCTTGGCGTCCTGGATGATCTTGACGGTGGTCGGCGTCTGGGGGAACACCACGCAAGCTCCTGCGAACGAGCAGTACTGGTCGCAGTCGGTTTGGCCGGCGCAGTCGTTGAGATCGAAGCACTTGGCATCAGGCGTGGCGAACCCGTCCTGGCCCGCAGGCCATTCCGTGCAGGGGATGCAGTTCTGGTAGGTGGTCGAGTTGACGTTGAGGTCGCAGAAGGGAGCGTTGTCTTGATCATTGCAGTCCGAGTCAGACGTGCAGTAGAGCGAGGTCGTGGTGTCGATGCAGTAACCAAAGTTCATATCGCAATAGGGAGAATCATAGGGGAAGTAGTAGTCGCACGCAGCGTCGGCAGAGGAGAAGCCGGGAAGCGGGTTGGCGTTACAGCCCAAGCACTGGCCTCCGTACACTTGTCCGTTGCTGTCAAGAGTGGTCTGATCGTTGGGGTTGTACGCGCAGATGGGGGTGAACTCGGACTTGGCTATGCACTCCTCAGGTCCGTTCACGGTGTCGTTCACGTGGCACAGGTTGCCCGGGGTGACAGGGCTGCCTTCGTGATAGTAGTGCGACTGCCAGGTCTGCTTGACAGTGAGGGAGACGCCCTCGTTGACCATCATGTTGAACTCAGGGTCTGCTCTCCCCAACCAATCGCGAAAAGATGAAGGCATCCGTGACAGAGTTAGTACCTCTCAAGAAGTTAGGAGGAAGATTGAAGAGTGGAGAGGATCACGCACCACCGACATCCTCGACGCGACCGCAGATCTCGAAGATGGTGTCCTCCTCGATCATCTTGAACTGGAAGCTGCTGTCGTACTCATTCTGGTCCTCGACCTGGACGTAGTAGCCGTCGGCGAACTTGACGTACTGGTAGTCGCAAGGGCCGGCGTTTCCGTCCAAGTAGTCCTGGGTGCATGAGGAGTAGTCGCCCGACACGCGGGTGGCGTCAGGGTCACCATCGATACATTCGCAACCGTGGGTGTAGTTGGACACGGTGTAGTTGTTGAGAGTGTGGAAGTACTCCGAGAGGGTGGCCACCTCGACCACGTTAGTACCTGGTAGCGTTGTTGGTGGTGATGTCAGTTGGGTATTGGGTATATCGACCTGTAGTATAAGGAAGGCAAAAGAAGGAACCACTACTTACCCCTCTTGTGGTTGGTGCAGTTAACGCGTACGTGCACGACTGCTTGGGTGGCGACCACGCCGAGCACGAGAAGCAGAAGGGCTCTCGCCAGCATGTTGTTCTTCTCTCGGATGAGTCTGTGAGTGACAAGGGAGAGCGAGAGAGAAAAAAAAAAAGAGCGTAAGCTGCCTCTCTACGCCACGAATGCCCAAAACAGGCAACCGCCAAGTTATTGGACGGGTTAACACCTTTATCGTGGTGTCGTCACGTCGTACTACATAACATGGCTCAAGCTTGGCATTCCAATCCGAAGGACGGAGTAGTGATAAGCAGATAAGGAATCATTGATCAAAAAAAGGGAAAAAGGAAATTTTAGGTGATCCAAAGAAATCTCAGTCAATTTAACTCCCGATTTCCTCAACACTCATCAAAATAGTCTCTTCTCTTGCGTGCATGATCTGGGCTCTTTACCTTTTGCGCAAAGTATGGAGGTCATCCCGGTATCCTTACCTTTTGTGATCACACTTGGGTGGTGTAGAGCGTTGTTGTGTAGTTTTTCTCTGTTACACCGCCTCTTCACTCGAACATTCCCAAGGAGAGAGGCATGACCACGTCCACGATGTGCTTCCAGCGGACGACGAACTGTCGCATCATGTGGTTGTCCTCGTGATCCAGCAGGTGGCAGTGATACACGTATCGGCCAACGAGACCATCGAAGCGAACCAGAATGGTGGCCATCTCGTTGTAGCCCACTCGGATGGTGTCCTTCCAGCCGACGTCCAGCCAGGTCAGGTTGCGCGGCCCATCGTATGCGACCGTCGTCGTGTCGTCGTCCTCGAGGTCCTTGGTGAGGTACCCTTCCCGCTTGACCACACGCATCGACACCAGATGGATGTGGAGTGGATGGACATCAGGGCTCATGTTGATGACGTGCCACAGCTCATAGTGGGCGTCAATGGAGGTCAAGTTGGCTTCGTGCACGTCGTCAAACTCCACGAACCGGTCCACGGGATCGTTCCAGTGCTTCGACATGAGCCGCCAAGTGGTGTTCTGCCGGCGGAGAGGCTCGTCGTTGTGGTGAGGGTCGAACTCGATGTACCTCACGTCTTCGTACACCGGGTGCGGCCACATGTGCGGCGGTCGATCCTTGTCGTACTCCTCGAGGAAGAGCGCTCCCTCCTCTTCGCGCAGACCCAGGAGCTTCGGCTGCACCTCCGGCTCGACGCTCATCGGGTCGAAGTTGACGTAGGACGAGAGAGGCGTGGGCGCCTGCCACTTCCTTCCGCCGCGCTTGGCCGGACCGACGCGGAACTGCATCACCTGAGGCCGGACATTGCGAAGCGTGGGATCGATGTTGGTCAAGTCGATCGGATCATCGCCTATCGGAGCCGAAGCGACGTTATAGAGCGTGAGCGTCTGCCCCGCGTACGCCGAGAAGTCGATGATCAGATCGACACGTTCGGCGGGAGCCAGCGTGAGGTCCTTCCCGTCCGAGAACACCGGCGCGTCGAGCAATCCCTGATCGGTGCCGATGAGGTGGTAGTCCACCAGCTGGGCCTTCTCATCGTAAAGACGGAGCGAATAGAATCTCGAGTTGGCGCCGTTGATGACGCGGAGACGGTACACCTGGGCGTCCACATTGGCGTAAGGGTTGAATCGGCCATTGACGAGGTTGTACGGCCCGAAGAACTCCATCGTGCCGGTCTCCACCTTGTGCAGGAACTGGCCTGTGATTGTACCGTTCTCATCGTGCGTGTCGGTGTCAAAGTTGCGATCCTGAAGCAGGAGCGGTATCTCGGCCACATTACTCAGCTTGGTGGAGGGCCTGACGCGCGTAGGCCACACGCAGCCGGATCCCTTCTGGCGCGAGTGACACACCGACCTGATCACTTCGTCGTCGTAGCTGTCGCGAATGAAGTAGAGGCCGGCGAGTCCAGCGTGGACGTTGAAGCGGGTGATGTCCATCGCGTGGTCGTGGTACCACAGCATCGTCGCCCGCTGATCGTTGTCGTACTTCTTCGTCTGGGACTGCCCTGGCAGCATGCAGTTCTCGGCCCATCCGTCGCTGTCGGGGTGCGTTCGGCCTCCGTGTAAGTGAACCACAGTGAAGGGCTTGAGGTTACGCACGGTGTTGTTGAGATCGGGATGGAGTCCGCTCATACCGGGTACGTTCTGAGGGATGTCCGTGACGTCGTCCCCGTCGTCGTTGTCGCCGTCCATGTCCCCTTCCACGACGCAGGCCTTGATGGGGTAGGGACCCGAGAGGCTGTTCTTCCACGTCATCCTCATCTTTTGGCCCCGACGCACTTTAATCGTGGGACCCGGGTAGGAGCCCTGGTAGCCCCAGATGGGCGTGAGGCCCGAGAAGAGGGAGCTCACCATGGCGGTACCGGGCTTCATCTCGATGGTGAGGTCAAAGTAGTCGGAGGTACGAAAGGTCGTGGGACGGATGATCGCCGGTAGAGGAAGCGGGTCCACGGCCTTCTCGCGAGGGAAGGGATAGGCGGCACTGGGGGGCGCAAAGAGGGTAGCTAGCAGGATAAGCGCCATGGAAAGAAGGAAGCCATTCGAAGCCATGAGCACTTCGGCCAGAGATAGGAGAGCCTCCTATTTCGACTGCTTCTCACACAACTAACCTCAAGATGGTCAGTGGGAGGCGTGTGGGTCTGCTCCACAGCCAAGCTGTAGCGTTGATAACAAGAGTTACCATAAACGAGATACTTACATCGCAACTTGGAGATCTGTACCTCTCAAACTCCGATAGGGTAAGTAGTCTGACAAACCTGTCGCGGTGAGGGCGCTCATGGTGTATGCGCGTGTCCTGTTGTGCCATGAAGGGAAGCTAGGCCTAGGAAGAAGCGAAGTAAAAGCTGAGATTGACACCTCTTTTCTTTATGMCTCACGTCGTGCTAGGCATTTCAGGGATGAGTCCCCCACCACCTGAAGAACGCACGAGGATGATCTCCACTCTGTCCTCTCTTAGTAAGTCCACAGTTGCGAGGCACAACATAGCCGAAGAAGGAACAGAGTGATCAATTAAGGTACTTATCCTTATCCCTGCAGCTCGTTACTATTGCGAAAGTGAGTGAGTTTGAAAAATAGGCAACGCTGGCACGTCCATGCTCTTCCTGGACCACGACGTCATGCAGCCGCTATCGTTGACAAGGGTTCTGACCTTCTTGGTTCTTGTCGCTGTTATCGCAGTCGGTACGACCACAGCCTCCGCACTCGCGGACGTTGACAGCCTTTCGCGCTACGACGAACGTTACTGGTTCGACCCCAACTATGACCTCACCCTCAGCGTCGTTCTGCCCACGCGAGATCGGCCCTCCAACCGTTCGTTCCTCCTGTAGAGCTCTCGACGCAGTTTAGATATCAATCTTAACTCTTCAGAACTGAAAATCTAGGTACCTCCAACTTAGTTATTCGGCCGTACGAGTTCGCGGATGAGGAGGCCATCAACCACTGCAAGAAGATGGAGGGTCAGGTGTCTTACATGCAGTACTCCTACGTGAGCGGCGCCAAGGTCCTCCCCTATGGCAAGAAGCGCGCTTTCTGCGAATGGGGCCCCTACACCATCATCGAGGCCGAGACGGTTTCTTCGCCCGTGCTCACCCTTGCGCAGATGGCCTACATTTACCCGTTGCAGAACTTCACGTGGGACCGGAAGAAGTACTTCCATCCCTCACCTCTCATGAAGGAGGAGGTATTTGGTTCATCGCCACTCCGCGCACCTGCAGGTGGGGCAATCCTTCGCATCAGTACTGCTACGAATCAGGCGGAGCATCATTGAGTTCGATGTACATTCAGGCATTGCGTACGCACCTCTCTGAAGCGCACGTCTTCGTTTGATGTCCTCTCCTGATCACTTGTCGATGTCAGGCACTTGCACGTCCACAGGCTGGTCGTGGCTGCCGCCTGAGGACTCTCCGGGTATCTTCAACACGTGTGAGTTCGCGGACGGTTCGGCAATGAGCACCTGGGCTCTGTTCAACGGCATGAAGGAACAGCGCCTCACTCCCTACTTCCGTAACCAGGAGAAGGGCAGGAGATGCATGTCCCGTCCTTGAAGCACTGTCACTAGAACACTAAACATCGAGTGTCAGCTCAACTGAAGTCTCCAAAGTCAAGAGGATTGGGAAACTTACCATAACTCGGTTCGGAGAGGAACAGATCACAAGCCAGATGCAAAGAGCGTCCATACCTGCTGATGAGAGTGAGATTAACGGAGACGGGGAGGGTGTGGCAGCTTGAAGTTATCTCCGTGATGCTAGGGTAACTAACTAAACTCACAATTAATGTTGTTAAGTCGCAGTGAAAACAGTCGTCCCTCACCTACTGCAAGAAAGCAGTGGGTAGCATCAGGCGCCCTGCTTCTCCTGCTCGAAGTCGAACACGCCGCGCGTGAACATCCACTCCCATACCAGCGAGGCGCGCGTGAGCTGCACAATGTACGGATGGTCTCGATGAGTGCCGATTCTATGTTGAACTTCGGTGAGTATTGCCTCGATCTGTTTTTGTTTTGAAGTAACTAGCTAAAGTGGGACATCACAACAACACATCACAACATTACAGTGCAGGAGAGCGTACAAAGAGCGGAGACGTGTCGAGGGGCTTATTGATGGCGAGGATATGTCCTGCCTACCGGGTTGATCAACGGGATGAGTTGGTCGATGACGGGATCCGGCTCGGTCGTGTTGAAGATGTAGTCCACTCCACCTTCAGCATTCATTCCTCGTTCAGCACAAAGATCCCATCACATCAGATGAGCATTGAAGAGAGGAGGATAAGATATACCTTGAGGCCGAGCAGAAGGCGGACCATCGCCTACCAGCTCGCCTGGCAGCATCGAGAACTGATTGACGAGTACTGGGCCTGATGAACCCTGCATTCCATCCGCTCACATCCTTGCTTACCCATCATGTTCTCTTCTCTTTTCTCATTCCTCTCTGAGCTGGGAACACGTCCCTTCACACATTCCATTCCACCTGACCTGCCAGACTGAACACAACTCTCTCCTCTAGAGCAATTCTCAAATACCTTCATGCTTGTGATGAGTGATGAGTCCACCAAGGTGTATTAAAGATGAGAGCTTTGTTAGCCTTCAGAAAGGGGATATGTACAGGTAAAATAAACCAAACCCTTGTACCCTA
>CDEZ01022727.1:3686-16357 GCA_000826365.1 Acanthamoeba royreba | reverse complement strand
CAAGCCAGCGGCGGTTTCCTTGCCGGCCGAAAAGCAGTCCTCTTCCTCGGGTTGTTTCCGCTTGTTCTGTGCTGACGCTGTGTCCATGAAGTTGGAAATGACTATGGGGTAAACGATGGGCGGAGATGATGGTTCAACACTGAGGGCTTCTCGATCTCCCATCTCCCAAGCCGGTATGTACATCAGCGAAACTCGCGACACGTGCAGGTCTTGTTCGTTTGGTCGCCTAAATACCGAGATCTGTACATGGTTGAAGACCGGGTGCATATCGTCGCCGCTCCCAGCAGAGGAGTAAAGTGGCACCAAGAAATAGCCTGCTGATGAGCCTGCACATTGCTTCAACATTCACATCATGCCGAACGACTTCCCACCACAAACGGAGAATATTCGTACCATCATGTTGGTTGTGTGTCTCTACAAAGTCTTCGCTGTCGTATTGGCCTCCGTACAGCTCGCTCTTCAACTTAAGCAGTACTATGCCCTCTGGAGGCAGTGCCTGTGCCTGTCCACGCGCACGCAAGGGAATTAGAGTCCACATGTAGATCATGTAGGAAAATGCGCACCTTGATCGGATCATCAGGAGAAAGACTGATCTGCCACGATGCTCGCTTTTGCATGTCCAACAGGTTGGTATCCAACAGAGGAGGTTTGATGATGGGTTTGCTGGACACCACCACATTGCATCACTCGTGGTCAGTGAACAATATAAAGGGACTACCATTAAAATATTTTTTTTATATAAAATTAATATATAAAGTCTAAAAAGCCAAACACGAGAGGGCAGGTGTACTTGGGGGTGAGTGAATAGGATGTGCCATCGGACGTGCGTATCTCGACACAAACGAATCTGATAATCTTGGACTTGCGGCATCGACTCAGCAGGAGCGCTGAGTCGGCGCGCTGCTGCTCGAGAAAGTCCTGCGGCAGCGCGCTGGGGTGTGGCGTGAGAGAGTACTGCCGCAGTCCATCTGCATACAACAACAAGTGGCATGAGTGCCGCTCATAAGGTCAGCAGCACAGGGAAGCGGCTACTGGGGCGACCCACCCTGTCTGTTGAGCGAGCATTGCTTCAGGGCATCGGCACCGAGTGGAGGCTCCACGCGTTCTGGAACCAAATTGTCAGTGCCGTCTTCTATCATCCTGAGGCCTTCTGTAGCTCTTTGTGCGAGTTGTTGCGGCACAAAGAAAAGGCCAAGCAATGTGAAATTTCATTGTTTTCGAAATATATTTAGGATTTAGCGAGTTGGTTTTGTTTAAGCTCAAATCGACGCCAAAATTTGGAGGCCAAGGAAGAGAAGAAGCGGAGAAGAAACAACTGAATTAGAATAAATAAACTGCTGCGGGCCGTCCTCGACTAAACGAAGGTGGTCTTGAGCTTCTGCCAGACCGATTCCTGGGCACCGGACGAGGATGAATCGTGCACGAGCCATTCCAGGCCTGCGCACAGGGATTCTCGACCGCTTGCGGTCATCACCGAGCACGGTTGCACATACCACTCCCACTCGCTCATGAACTCGGGCGAGTCCAGTTGGAGATACTTGGCCACAGTTCTCGCGTCCCAAGCACCCGGCAGGTCCTGCTTGTTGGCCAGCACGAGCAATTTCCTCGTGCGTAGAGACTCATCGCGCAGGACACGGTGCAACTCACCTCGGGCCTCCTGCATTCGATCTGTATCAGCCGAATCGAGAACCCAGATCAGACCCAGAGCGTTGGGCATGTAGTGCGTCCACGTATGTCGAATCTGTAGCACGTTGACACAAAACACAAACATTAGACATTGAGTTCCTCTTGTGGGGAGATGAACATTGTGGTGAAGATCTACCTGAGCCAAGCCGCCAACGTCCCACACAGCGAACAGGAGATCGAGAACCTCAAGCTCTTCAGAGTTGTAACCTATCGTCGGTATACTATAGACAAGCTCGTGCCGACCGGCCTTGGTGTCGTAGAGTATTGTCGTCTTGCCACTTTTATCTAGACCGAGCATCAAAAGGTAGCAATCGCGCTTGGCAAAGTTCCACACCGATGCCTTCTTGCGGTTGGTTTTCGCCTGCTTGCCCACGCTGCGCTTGAAGAGGATGTGGTTTTTGAGCTCTTGCTTGTAATCGATCACCATCAGTTGCTGACTGATCTTCTTTGACTTGGTGTTCTTCTGATGCAACACGTGCTTCTTGCCGTAGCCCTTGAGCATGCGCTTGTGGGACCACTCCCGTGCAATACTCAGTTTCCACAACTGCACACGGATGAAGAAAAGTGTTGTGAGTGTGTAATATCCAGCAGCATAGGTAGGTAGGCTGGTTCGCCTTACCTCGTTTTCGGTGGCGAGAGCGTTGAGACGGCGCGACACGAGTCCGGTCATGCACAAGTCCTTGCAGCTCAGGAACGAAAGTATGTGCATAAGCGTGGCGTGGGGCAGGCTCATCAATCTGCAGCAAAACGAGAGCCGTTCTTTAGTCCCACATATGTGTACAAGCCCTTGGTCCACCGTCACCCCCCTAAGTGCGCAAATAAAACTCTCAAGTATTACGATACTAATCCATAAATAAAAGAAATAAATAAATAAAAACGAATAAACAACTAATCAGATGGAGAAACGTTTTGAGGGGTACACGTACGTAAGCTCGCCTCGAGGCTTTATAGGATCACCCGTATAGACCTCCCCTCCACCGCTACTACTACCGCCGTTGCTGCGAGGCGATGCCTTTCGCGAGTGCCTGCTCTTCTCAGATACAGCGAGGTCGGATTTCTTGAGGTCCTTCCTCTCGGGGCTCACCGACGCTGGCGAGCTCGCGGCCAGGGCGGCGCTCGCCGAAGCGGACGAGGGCAAGATGGTGGCCTTGCCCTTCCTGTGGGGCTTGGGGGAGGTGCCTGTGCCCGCCTCGTCCTTCAGGCGACGCTTGTCATGGTGATGATGGTGGTGGTGATGGTGGCTGGTGCCATCTCCAGGAAGATTGCCTAACGATGCGGAGAGATTGGTGCCATGGTCGCTACTCGAGGATGAGGAGAAGGCGGTAGACGATCGTAAGGACTGTTTGTCCTTCTTACGAGGCTTGTCGGGATCCAATGTTGCGATGCTCTCCGCACTGGCGTACTGCGTAGCACCAGCGGCGGGCTTCCTGCTCATTAATTTATCGCGAAATCAAAATTAAAGGTCGCTGGATGTGTGCGGGTTGATGTGGCCTTGATGGGCCCTCCTCTTCGAGGACGAAGCACACCTGTGCAGAAGTAGGAGAGATCGCGTGTCGCGACGACGTGAAAGATGGAGGTTTCCCCTTTGGGGCCCCTTGTTGTCTCTAATTTTTCTATCTTTGTGTTTTCGTTTTTCGAATTTGCTATTTGTGTCGCCGAAATTTGCTTTTCTCTCCGCGTTTCTCTAACGTGAAGTTGAGGAAAAGAGAAAGAAAAAGCAATCTTTTCGTGTGAGAGATACCACAACACAAAGAGCGAACACGAAGACCGGAAGAGAGCGGAAGGGAGCACAAACACGAAGATGGGTGCTGCCCTCGCGTGGGCCAGGGACATATTCACCATGGACGTGCGCTCGCTGGCGGCGTGGCGGATGGCGGCGTCCGTCCTGCTGCTCGCCGACGTGTCCGGGCGGTTGCGCGATGGCGACGTGTACGCTTTGTTGAGCGACCAGGGCGTGTGGCCTTCATTCCTCGCAGCCCAGTGGAATCCGTACATCCTGAGCCTTCACTTCATCAACGGAACAACAGTATTCCAGTCGATCCTGCTCGCCCTGCAGGGCCTGTGCGCACTCTTCCTGTTGGTGGGCTTCCACACTCGTGTGGCATGCGTCATGTCGTGGGTGTTGCTGACGTCACTGCACAATCGTAACCAAATGGTACGTGTAAACTGATGACTACGGATATGTATGTATTTCTGAACTCGATCTCTGGTTGTGGATGATCAGCTTCAGGACTCAGGCGATGAGTACTTCCGGCTGCTTCTGTTCTGCTCGATCTTCCTACCACTTGGAGCGTGTTTCTCCATCGACGCTGCTTTCTATCAATCATCTCTTGATTACGACGGGTGGAGGAAGGGGAAACGCTCTTCTCGTCTCAGCAATCATGGATGGTCCTTCACATCAGGATGGACTGTTGCATTCTTTGCTCAGATCCTCACGCTCTACTGGTGCACGGCCGCGCTGAAGACTGGAGAAGTGTGGTGGAACGGCCAGGCAGTTTACTATGCTTTGTCACTTGATATCTTTGTCACACGTTTCGGCCTTACCCTACTCCAGTTTCCTCGGCTGATGGAGCTTCTGACCTGGGCCACGATAATCTTTGAGGTACCGGCCTTGTCACGTTGAGCAGCACATGGCATGATCTTACCTTTTCTTTCGTCCATCAAGTGGGTAGGTCCGTTAATGCTGGTGTACCCCCTCCAGACAGAGCTCATGCGAATAGTCGCTGTGTTCAGCTTCTGTCTTCTTCATATGGGATTCGGCACCTGTCTCAACCTGGGGCTGTTCATGTGGATACCCCAGGTAACCTAAACACGTGCTGAGCATATGACGGACATTGTTAAGTGACACTGACCAATACAGGCCGCTATGTTGGCTCTTCTCCCGCCACTCTTTTGGAATAGTATCATGCAACGGATGCGAACACCCGCGCGTCTTGGACTCAAAATCTATTTTGATCGTGAGGTGCATGAAGGGCTCCTTGCCGATGTACTTGGTCACCTTCGTTAATTCCGCTTATGTTCCTTCCAGGTCATCTTTCTCGTCCGTCTCTTGGCCACCTTCGTTGTCATTCCAGAAACCAAGATAACGCCCCTCGGTGATGAATCCATCGGACACGCAACAACATCAATGCACGATGTTGCTGACGAGGCTGATCTTCATGAAACTGAATTTGCGCTATCTGACCTGGAAGGAGCATCAGTGACGCCTTCAAATAGCACCGAGCCTCCCTTCTTCAGAATGAGACCTTGGCTTATCGCAATCGACACGAAAGGAGACGTGACGACTGATTACAGGGCTCTGATGTGCATATTCTCGCATTCTCCTATTCTCTTCTTCATACCGCCCATTATCAGCCTGGCACGATATCTGCCTTGTTGCGGCATTG
The DNA here is from genome assembly GCA_000826365.1 of Acanthamoeba royreba. Taxonomy (NCBI): domain Eukaryota; phylum Discosea; order Longamoebia; family Acanthamoebidae; genus Acanthamoeba; species Acanthamoeba royreba. The sequence goes on along the minus strand of CDEZ01022727.1, from coordinate 11,285 downwards.
TATGCGATACCTCTCAAGGAATCGAATGCGAGGACCAGATGGTCGAGAATCACGAGGACACAACGTCACACGAGCGCCTCCGAACCAACACGCCACGGCGAAAAAACAACAACAACAACAACAACTGGCGGGAGGACTACACAAGCTGGGGACACGCTATACTAGCAGTCCTCTTCGTTTTATTCATCGTGAACTGGAATGCATCCTTGGAGCCTGGCCGACCTTACATCGAGACTCCAGCATTTCATATCGTGGCAGCAGTCCTACGGTTGGATCAATTCTGGACTATGTTTGCGCCTTATCCTCTCGTAGAAGACGGCTGGTCCGTAAACTTGGCTTCCTTCTGTTGTTGGCTGCCCTTAACCTTTCCATCAGGTGGGTCTTCCCAGCTACGTTGCAAGACGGCACGAAGGTAGATCTATTCAAGTACCTCATCACAGAATTCACGCTTCAAGGGAAAGAGGACGGTGATACAGTACCATATGAAAAGCCCCCTATGCTATCCGAGCGCTATCCTTCACAACGATGGGCCAAGTTCTTCGACAACCTGCGTACGGATAAGACAGACCTCTTGAAACTTGGGTACGTCATGCCGCCAGACTCTGGTTGTCATCGTCTGTTAAGGTACTGTGCGATGGTGCTGCAGATTGGGGCAGTACATGTGTCGTGAGTGGGACCGCAACATCGGAAAATCCATTCCTGACAAAAGGCTCCAGACTTTCAAGATGGTTTTTATGCTAGAGCTCACCCTCCCAAATCAGCAAAGCGCTCCTGCCAATCCGCAAACACTTTGGGAACATGAGTGCTGATCGCCTTTATTAAACCCTACAACCCCTAGGGTACCTTATCATTGCTACTGATGACTACTCAACCAGCCATAACAATAACATCACAAGGGGCCCGTTCCACTAGGGAGCGAGCCCGCTCTCGGTCAGATAGCGGAGCATTGAGGTCCCTATCGCAGATGAAGTCACACTCACCCGAAACCCACCGGAATACCTTGGAGGAGAAGGATGGAGCTAGACATCCACAGAGTCCGCACGTCCTCGAAGTGTAGGCTTCGTCGACCAAGATGACCTTGCACCACGGATACTCCCTGGTCTCTGGCGAGCAGCCTCTGCCGTAAGCGGTAGTGGCCTCCTGGCCGTGCGGCTGTTGATCATGCGAGAGAGCATCCCGATTTGGAGATGAGACCATTTTATTGTCCGAACGATTCAATTAATTGTACAAAGAAGCGGGCAGAGCCTCGTGCCCGATTTGCTTACGGAGTGTTCGGAGGAGGGCTGGAGGGTAGCGTTAGAGGGAATCGTCCTGCATAGGCCTCTCGCCACAACTCGAATAATGGCTTGTATGGAGAGTTGTCCTCAAAGTCTTTTTCCTTCAATTCTGCTTCTGAGTGCCATGGCTTGCCTCCTATGCACGTGATTTTGAAATGCCAAAAGAACAATGAGTGTATAAGGAAGGAGCAGAGATGCTGGTGATTTGACTCACCAGTATAATGAATTATCTTTATCTGTTCCACATCCCACAGATCTGGTCGGTGAAGGAAGCATCTTCACGTGGAGTAAAGTAAGTATTACGTGAGCCCAAATTCCAAAGAGCCAGCAATCTGTGCGTGATCACCGGTACCTCTTCATCATGTTGTAGAAATACGGCACTTGGTGCCATTTTCCACCTTTGAAGTAGTCATTCAACAGGCTTTGATCGGCCTGCGTGACGATGATAGGTGAGCAGCAAAACAGGGGAAACGAGAGCTTCTTGAGCGCATCAACGCAATGGATACCCAACTCCAGCCCTTGTTGTAGTGCGCGTAGTGCGTTAGTATTCGTTGGTGCAGATCTTCATCACGATCAACCACAAACATGCCTGTACAGCCAATAACTTATGCTGAGCACCAGATGTATGGGTGCATCTCAATGAGAGCAACATGTACCAGCATTGAAACTCGAATCTGAGAATTTGCTCAGGTTCTCTCCCTTCTTGTTTTTCTTCAGCTGAAAGTTAGGTGCCGCCGAGAACGACGGATAGGAAAAGAGCTCATCTACCGCCTATGCTGATCGACTTGGTTTGAATCCAGCTAGCCTACACAATAAAGGTTCTGGTGTTGGAAACGTACCCCCACCACGAGCATGTCGGCATCCAAGTAGACAAACTTGGTGTACTCCTTCAATTCAAACATCCTGAATGTACAGGCACCACACAACAGTTAGTCCCCATGCTTTCCGATTCTTGGTTGCAGACATTCACCGCACCGAAACTTAGTGAAGCAGTCCAAGTGTGCTGGATCAAAGGGCGTGGCACCCTCCGGAGGTGGCACCCTGTCCACAGTGATTACACGAATGTCTGGTCCCAGCCCTTCCAGCTCTGCTTGGAGACAACAATCAATTGCTAGAAAATACATATTTTAAAGATGAATAAATAATTGCTGGTAATCTAGTAAGTAGTCATAACTCTTAAAAAAATCAGCGCTGCACTCAACCTCGTTGCATGTCTTTGGTGAGTGCGTCGGGAGTGGCCAGCACGAGCAGCTCTCGGGAGGAAAACCAGCGCAAGGACCGAGCCAGTGCGACAACGCCGGGAAAGTAGGACTTGCTGCTCAGCAGCGTCACAAAGGCTTCCTTTTTTGCTGGCGGCTGGTCTATGCCCCCCGCTGGTGCCTCCCTGCTGCTGTTGGTTCCCTCTTCCATGGCTGCGATGTGGAAAAAATTTATTTGAAATTAAATAAACATTTTGAATTTTTTGGTTCGTCAAACAAGCTGACGGGCATGTTGGCCATCAAACACACAAGCACGTGATCTCGTGAGTGCAGGGACAAGGAAGAAGGTCGTCCTTTCCTATTTGGTGGCAGAAGGATCCGGGAGGCAGGCCTCCCAGACCCTTCGTTCGTGGCCAGGCATTTGCCGTTGAATAGGACAAGTTGTTTGCCTTCGTTGCGGTTTTTTCTTCTCCTATCTGCGCGTATTCTCTTCTTTTGGGTCTCCTTCATCACCAACAAAGAGAAAACCCCCAAAACAAAAATTGAGATATCACACACACACACACAAAGAAGAGGGCCGCGTGGAGGGAGAACAACATAAGAGAGAGAGGGGCACCACAAGCCCTCCTTCATCTTGATATCTCTCCCTTCTCTCCTCTCTCTTTTTTCTCTGCAACGACTCAGGACAAGGCAGTCTACAAAAAGGGGGAGGGGCTACCCATCTTCACCGGTTTCATCCATTCTCTTCAGTCTTCCCGTCATCTCTCATCCTGCGTCATCTCTCTCTCTTCCTTCTTCGCCCCTAATTGAAGAGCAAGCCGCCCCACGCGCCGGGGTGGGGGCTACGCCGGGAGGAGGCTGAGCCATCGGGCCACCTCCTTTCGCACATCATCATCATCATCATCACCACCACCACCAGCGGGTAACCGTTACAAACAAAGCGAGAGAGAGAAATGGGGAACAATCCCAACAAACTGCCGCGACCTCATGGATCGAATTCCTCCTTTTCCTCATCTTCCTCTTCCTCACCATCTGCTTCTTCGGCCTCCCTGGGCGATCGCAGCGCCACACCCCCGGTCTCATCCAATGGATCCTCCTCCAACAACGATGGAGGCGGCCGAGAACGACGCACCGGTGCTGTAGCGGTGGATTCCACATCATTTCCCGAAGGCGGGCGAAGGGGCAGGGGGTCGAGGATCGATGGCGGCGCCGGTGGCCGAGGGGACCCTCTTGGGGGCACCAATTCAAGCAGCAATCCCAGCAGCAGTAGTAGTGGTAATCCGGGAAAGGGTGAGGTGATGGTGGAGACGCGAACGACCGTGGCGACGGGGGCGGAGCTGGAGAGGGAGATCGACGCCAAGCTGGTGTCGGCGCGCAAGACCTACGCGCTGGATTTGCAGGGTTATAGCCTGACGGCCGTGCCGCGAGGCGTGTTCGAGCTCAAGGAGCTGTCGGCCCTCAATCTCGGCAACAACGACCTCACCGCCCTCGAAGAGGCCGTCGTGCGCGAGCTGCCGGCCCTCACCAGCCTCCGACTCAACGGCAACAAACTCACTGGCCTCCCCTCCCTCAGCGGCGTCCATAGTGGCGGCGGCGATGGCGAGGCCGAAGGTCCTCATGAGGGCGGCGGCGGCGGCGGCGGCGGGGCATTGGGAGAGCTGGAAGTGCTGGACGTAGGGAAGAACCGGCTGCGGAGGCTGCCGAGCAGCGTGGGGGGTCTGCGGTCGCTGGTGCGGTTGATCGCGCACTGCAATCTGCTGGAAGAGCTGCCGACGGAGCTGGGTCAGCTGGAGCAGCTGACGGTGCTGGACTTGAGCACCAACAACCTGGTGCGGCTGCCGCCGGAGATCGGACGGCTGCGGAGCCTGAAGAGCCTCGACATCGACAACAACAGGCTGCGCGATCTGCCGACCGAGTTCGCCGGCCTGTCGAGCCTCACGCAGCTGACGTGCTCGAACAACCTGTTCGCCGAGTTACCGGAGGCCATCTGCCAGCTGGGCCCGGCGGCCTCGCTCAAGACCCTCAATCTGTCGTGCAATCGCATCTCGCATCTGCCGGAGGCCGTGGGCCTGCTGGCCGATTCGCTCACCGAACTCGACCTGAGCGGGAACCGGTTCGTGGCGTTCCCCGAGCCAGTGGCCGGCTGCCGCTCGCTCATCACGCTCCACCTCAACAACAACAAGCTGGGCGACGTGTCGCCCAGCGTGGCGCGCCTCGCCGAGCTGGCCACGCTCGACCTCTCGCGCAACAAGCTCGTCGCCCTCCCGTCCGAGCTCGGCGCCATGACCGTACTCATGGAGCTCGACCTCTCGCGCAACAAGCTCACCTCCCTCCCGCCCGAACTCGGTCACCTCTCCTTCCTCGGCAAGCTCTTCCTCGGCCACAATGCGCTCTCGCCCACGCTTCCCGCGGAGCTCTCGACCCTGGCCTTCGTGCAGGAGCTCGACCTCTCCAACAACGGCCTCACCGACCTGCCCGTCGAACTCTTCCACCTGGACAAGCTGCAGACGCTCAAGCTCGACTCCAACAACCTCACCGCCCTACCGCCCGACCTCGGTCGCCTCTACCGTCTTAACAACCTTCACGTAGCCAACAACCACCTCGAGACCCTTCCCGCTGAGATATCTCAACTCTCTCGGCTTCAGGCACGCTTCCTTCTCGTTTTTTTTTTCCCTCATAGCCCCTATTCCCTTCTTTATCCAAAGTGGTTGTTAATATTTATTTTAAAATCATTGTATTGTTCATCAACTGCATCGTACAAGCACGCTGCTTTTGGAACAACATTCTGATGGTTCTCCTTTCTATCTTGTCCTACCTCTGCCTCTTCTTCTTCTTTTTCTTCTTCTTCTTCTTCTTCTTCTTTTTTTCTTCTTCTTCTTCTTCTTCTTCTTCACTACTACAGGTGCTTTCACTCTATCAGAATGCACTCAAGCAGTTGCCGGAAGGACTTGGCATGCTGAAAAATGTTGAGACTCTATGTTTGGGCGACAACCTTCTAGATGAAAGTGGTTGTGGTGCTCTTTTCTCTGAGGTATTCCCTCACTTCCTTTCGGTTCTTCTCTCAACTTTTATCGTCTTCCGTGCGTGTGTTAGCAATCGTTGTGCACTCACCCTCTCTTTTTTTCCTCTTTTTCCATTTCAAGAAAACGACTTTGCCAGCGTTGGAACAGCTGATATTGAGTGGAAACAAGCTAAGCTCGGTACCAGAGGGGCTTGGCAATCTGACGACGCTGAAGGAGCTTTACTTGAGCCGCAATCAGATCACAGAAGTTTCGCCATCGCTAACGCGATTGCAAAAGATGCGAATATTGGACCTCGCCGATAATGCGATCGCAGTCCTTCCTTCCTTCATCACCTCGTTGCATTCTCTGCGCGAAATCAACCTCTCCTACAATCGACTGAGCACCCTGCCATCGAACTTTGTCAAACTGACGAACCTTTCCGTGCTGTATCTCATGCACAACAACCTGACCGAGCTACCGCAGGAGATCAGAGCTATGCGAAACGCGAACTGCTATCACATGGATCTCGAGGACAACCTTATCCCCAATCTGGCTTCTCTTCTAGCGAATGAAACAAAGAGGAACAAGCGAAAACGCGGCGCCTCGAAGCACGACGCCGAAAAGCTGAGCAAGTCGAAGCACGAAAAATCGCGTGTTGCGGGCATATCCGAGATGATGGGCAAACGGCCACACATGGAAGACACAGTCTCGTCGCATCTCGCCTTCTCGGGCATCGACGGTTCGTTTTTTCCTCGTTACTTTTCTTTTGTTCTAACGCCATCCCTCTTGACATAGGAGATGATTTCTTCGCTGTGTTCGATGGTCATGCGGGCCGAGCCTCGGCCGTGTTCGCAGCCGACCATTTTCATGGGGTATTAGCGAAGAAGGTCATGGAAGAACGCAAGTGTGGCCTTACGGCGAGCGGTTCCAGATTGAAAGGCAAGGACAAGGTTACAGGCGCCTTTTGGAATCGATCGCGAAAACGCAAGACCAAGGACCTCTTCGGCGGCAAACGGAAGGAGAAAGCTGGCAGAGCGCCGGATAACGGTCTCCCCGAAATGAATCAAGACGATCAACGTCAACGGAAAGAGGAGACGGAAGAGGAAGAGGAGGAACAGATAGGGAATGAGGCCAAGGGGGAAGAGGAGGCGGCTGATGAGAGCAGCAAACAACTGAAAGCGAAGGAAAAGGAGGCTGATGAGGGATCGGGATCGCACATTAGCGCCGATGGAATACCGCAGCTCAAGGTAACGCGTGAAGACGAGACCGAGGAGGAAGACAGCGAAGAGGATGTTGTCAACTTCCCTAAAGACGTCGGAAGCGATTCGGGCACTGAGGCTCAGGCAGCCTTCAGTGCTTTGGTGAAGAGCTTTTTGGAAATGGACGAACTCATGAAAGACAACCGGGACGGCGCAACGGCCGTGGTCACATTGGCCTCTATGAGGTGAGCCTCGCCTTGTTTTTTTTTTTCCACGTTGCCTGGTGGAGCTAAAACAAACGATTTCGTGTCCTACTATCCGCAGGCTCCATAAACTTTTCGTGGCCAATGTCGGCGATGCTCGAGCAGTGTTATGTAGACGGGTATGTGCTGCTGCTGCCAGAAACCCGTGTTTCAGTTTGATCGATTCTAGCGTTCTCATCACTCTTGTTTGTCTGGCTTGTATTCTTAACATTATGAATGATCAGGGAAAAGCGTTCCCCCTCACGGTGGATCACACCCCTAAATTGCTTGCTGAGTCGGAGAGGATCCGAGCGCTGCAGGGATTTGTGACTTCCAACCGCGTCAATGGCGTGATAGCCATTTCAAGGTCGCTCGGTGATGCCAGCATGAAGCCGTATGTCTCCGCAGAACCTGGTATGGAATCCTCAAGAAGAATGATCGACAACTGTGTGAATTAACACCCGAGGCGTACTTTCATGTGTGATGATGCTGGGGTACCACGCGCAGGCACTTGCGTTGTAAACCTATGCCGTGAGGATCAATTCCTTATCTTGGCGTGCGACGGTTGCTGGGATACTGTGGACAATCAGACCGCGGTAGACATAGTCAGCAGCGAGTTAGCTGCCACGGGCAACCCCGCTAAAGGTGCATCACGCGATACACCTTGTTTTTTTTAAAAA